>JBBBDQ010029961.1:0-191104 GCA_037127315.1 Ascarosepion bandense
TATATATATATAGTGCATCTAGGCAGCAAGTAATTTTCTAAACATATGCTGTTAAATATAAGAGACAATGAATGTCTATTATGTTTAATCATGAGCCGTTCTAAACGTCGTATTTTTGCTTTAATATCAGTTGAAAATAAAGACAAAAATTCCCCAACATTTGGATAATTATTTATTGATTTTCTTCTAAGCTTTCGGCTCACATGAGCCATCTTCAGAGATGTTGTTTAGACTGAAAAATTATAACATCCACCATCACAGATGATTATATTTTGTGTTGACATAAAACTCCACTTGGCAACTACAATAGTTACCAAAAATAATAAATGCAGCTCTTAAATTTGCGATGCGGTTTTATGACATCACACCGCGGGATAGCGCGAAATGACAACAAAACCATATAATCAAATGCAATGTAATATGTTATTTCCAAATTTAAAGTTGATTTATTGAGTGTTGGTTGTTTAGATTTGACGTACATGGCCTCCAATATCTGCAGGTTCCTCTTAATGTGTGTATGAGTAAGGATCACCGTATTGTTGACCAAAATCTGTCTGATATTACCTACATGTTTATGTTTTTCAGAGAAATGTTGTTTAATAGGATTCTGATTAGAAAGATGACATGTAAGTCTACAGGAGAGCATGGTTGTAGTAAAACCAATATATGTACTAGGTTTTTTATTAGTATCAGAGATGCAATCTCTGAATGGGCATGTAAATTGGTACACTACATTGGTTTTTTGTAGAGAATTTAGTTTAGTGCTTGTTAGGTTATTGTAGACGACGAGGTCAATTGTTTTAAACTTTTTATAATATATAATGAGTTTAATTTTATTATTATTTTTTTAATGTAGTGGGTTTAATATATAACCTAATGGGACCTAATATATAACCTTTCCAAAACACTTAAACTAATTACGCCCTATCTTCCTGGTAAATATAGTATTAATTCCACAGACAAATTTTTACAGATTCTCCATTCCGTAAAACCTAAGAATCAAATAATTGCATCTTTGGATGTCCAAAACTTATTCACAAATGTTCTCATCCAGGAAACAATTGACATCATTATCCGTGATGTATACAATCATGCTACTCTCCCATCAATCAATATTAAACCCACTATATTAAAAAAACTATTATTAGCATGCACCACACAAGTACCCTTCCACAATCCCTTAGGCAATATTTATACACAAATAGATGGTATTGCGATGGGATCTCCTTTAGGTCACATCTTTTCTAATTATTATATGGCAAATCTAGAAAATAAAATAATTAATAACAATAAACCCTCTATATATGTAAGATGCATAGATGACATCTTTGTTTTAGCTAAGAATATCGATCAAATTACATATCTTAAAAACAAATTTGAAAGTCACTCCGTTCTCAAATTTACATTAGAACTTAATATTAATAACAAAATCCCATTCCTTGATGTATTCATTGATTCTAGCACACATAAATTTACTACTTCTCTACATAGAAAACCAACTAGCATAAATTCAGGTCTTCTTAATTATAATAGTGAATGCCCCCAACAATATAAGTTAGCTGTTATAAAAAACTTACTTCAACGCACACAAATGATATCATCTTCCAAATCTATATTTTATAAAGAATTACACAACATTAAGCAAACACTAGTCAATAATGGATTTCCTAACTCCGTTATTGATCAACAAATTAAAATGTATCTCAACAAAATTAACAATAGCTCTAACAATAATGATAATATTAATAATGGTTTACATCAAAATAAACATAACACTTATACTATTGCAACCAAATACATAATTATAAACAAGATGAAAAAACTCAAAAACAATACGTAGAAATGTTAAACCAGTGGAAAGTAATAATCAAATTAAACTCATTATATATTATAAAAAGTTTAAAACAATTGGCCTCATCGTCTATAATAACCTAACAAGCACTAAACTAAATTCTCTACAAAAAAAACCAATGTAGTGTACCAATTTACATGCCCATTCAGAGATTGCATCTCTGATACGAATAAAAATCCTAGTACATATATTGGTTTTACTACAACCACGCTCTCCTGTAGACTTACATGTCATCTTTCTGATCAGAGTCCTATTAAACAACATTTCTATGAAAAACAAACATGTAGGTAATATCAGACAGATTTTGGTCAACAATACGGTGATCCTTAATCATACACACAGTAAGAGGAACCTGCAGATATTGGAGGCCATGTACATCAAATCTAAACAACCAACACTCAATAAAATCAACTTTAAATTTGGAAATAACATATTACATTGCATTTGATTATATGGTTTTGTTGTCATTTCGTGCTATCACGTGGTGTGACGTCATAAAACTGCATCGCAAATTTAAGAACTGCATTTATTATTTTTGGTAACTATTGTAGTTGCCAAGTGGAGTTTTATGTCAACACAAAATATAATCATCTGTGATGGTGGATGTTATAATTTTTCAGTCTAAACAACATCTCTGAAGATGGCTCATGTGAGCTGAAAGCTTAGAAGAAAATAAATAATTATCCAAATGTTGGAGAATTTTTGTCTTTATTTTCAACTGAAATTAAAGCAAAAATACGACGTTTAGAACAGCTCATGATTAAATATAATAGACATTCATTGTCTCATATTTAACAGCATATGTTTAGAATATATATATATATATATATATATATACACACACACAGTTAACTGTTTCAGACTTTCAGCTATTCATAAGTTATCAGGATGTAGCCAACAGAACCTTGTCTACCATCACAGAGTACATGATTCTTGAAAATGAGCAAGATGGTTGAAATATGTGAACAAAAAAAATACAACAAACATGAACTTCAGACAATTTTTCCAAAAATTCAATCCTTATATACAACATGTAATCTCGCTTACTATAAAATACCAAAATTTATAAATATTTGGATATTGACAAAAAGTCCTCAATTTTCAAACATTTGTCAAATGGTGATCAGTGTAAATAAGAATGTACTTTTGATTGATTTTCCATCATTGACAGGATGGACACACCATGTAAACTAGCAAAATCATATCTGAAAATCACAAGTAAAAATGTTTTGGTGCAAACCACTTTTTTGTGGAATTTTTAACCAATATCTTTTTGTTTTTTTGCATTTGAACATAAAATCAAGCCAATTTAAAACTTTGGTTGATGAAAGGAATAAAAATTCTAAAACATTAAATATAAAAAAAAAGAAAAAAAATTATCAGTAATAGGTTTGTCACTTAGCTTATTGATTTTACTTTCAGCATCCTGACCCAGAGTTTCATAAAGAACAGACATCCATACATAATCTTGAGCAGTGATATATATATCACAAAAGACTTAATCATGTTCCTCTGATTTTTTAGGATAAACATACTAACAATTACTCTATTGCAAATGGCAAAGCAGTGATCTTATTTTCATTAATAATATAAAAATATAATTTTAGCCAAAAGTAGAAAAACTGTGAAGCACTTGGAAAAGCTTGGTTTTATTTGCATGTGTCTCATCTACTCAAGAAAATAGCCCAAAATCACACATGTCAAGTGTGCGTGTGAAGTCTAAAGATATAAATATGTTTTATTATTTCATGCTAAGGTGAAAAACAATTTTTTCTTAAAAAGTGGCTTTGATGATAACCAAAATTTTAATCTGCTAATCTAAGAATCAATTGCAATTTCTTAAAAGGATTATCTAATTCTATTTTATAGTTTAACTGAAGTCAGTTAAGTGCTTGGGTGATCATGTCTCAAAAGAGTCATGACTGACTGGACAGAAGATTTTTTCTGCAGTATGTTGCCATTACTTTCCGTGGTAGACTGATTGCCAACCAAGGCTATAGAACCCACTGTCCTACTATTTAACCTATAGCTGGAGAGGAGAGATGGATTAATACCTTTCCCAAGTGATTGCAACAAATTTAACGGGAATTCAAACTCAGCTCTTCGATTTCTTGTTCCAAGCCAATATCCCAGATATGCACTACAACACATATCTGCACTGAAGCAGTTAAACTATAAAATAGGCACTCAGAATTATATAATGGTACTGTTCCTTCTTGTGATGGAATGATTATCAAATTGTTTGACTATTTATTAGAAAATATATTCAGTTTATGATTTCAAAGAGTCAGCTTATACTCTTCACTTGTTATCCAGTGGCTGCTACTAGACAAAGAGAAATTAGCATTCCTGACAACATCTATTACAATTTCATTCAAACTATGTATGCACATTTGCATAAAAAAAAAATACAACAGCTTTGAATCATTTCTGGAATGTTCACTAGTATTTTAACTACCTGCTTTTTTTTAGTTTTTTTTTTTTTTTTTGAGTGGTGGGAAATTACAAAATTCGTATTTTCCTTAACTTTAAAATTTGATTGTTCAGTCCAGAGTACGAGTTATCAAGACTGAGTGGGCAAGGAATATATTATTGCAATATCTTATCTTAAAATGTCACCTTGTGTATGCATGAGCTTGTGTGTACGTCAAATGACACAGGTCAGTCACATGCGTAACACAGATATGCACACTATTTCTTTCATACATTCTTAACAAAATATTCATCAGACACCATTTTCAAAAGAAGACTTAATCAAATGTATTCTTATCAAAGTGATCTGATTTTATTCCAGTGAACCAATCATTTCTTTTAGACAAAATTTTCATTTCACTCTAAACAAGAAATGCTATTTTGTTTCTTAGCAATCACTTTTCATAACTAGTAGATCAAGTTGTATAGAAAAAAGGTTTTTTGATGCTTATTAATAACACCTAATGTTCAATTAGCATACTAGGTATTTTTATATGCATTAGTAGATTTTTTCAAACATGTATAAGGTGTCAAAACCATTCAGAAATATCCAAACTGTCGGCTATATACAACCACTTTCTAGAATCAACCGTTTGAAATGTATTGGCAAAAACAATTCATCTTAACATGGACTGGTACTACTGAATCACAGACAAAGAACTATGCCAACTCATGGACTACCAACAGCAGCAACAACTAAAATGGATAGCACATGTAACTCAAAGAGAAAATAATAACATAATCAAGGTATTAACATTCCACAACACTTCAAATAAAAAGTTAGGATGACCCCAATCAATACTGGAAAGAGAACAGCTACTGGACTTGAGAAATTTTTCCTGAAAAATTGTGTTAAGAGAAAGATTTTATGAATTTCAACAGAAAGCAGTATTTAGATTTTTTTTTTTTTTTTTTTTGACTGCACATTACAGTAGGGGCAGTTAAGCACTATCAGTGAGAAAAAGAGCACCTTGACACGATTCAGCGCACCAGAAATTTAGAGACGGCCTGCTGTAATGCTTGGCATCTGCACCTGAAGTTCTAATACAAACATTTCAGAATGTTTGGGTGCTGAAGATTCAGAAAGAGTTGGATAAATCTAAGGGTACGGCAGCTTGCAAAACTCACTGACCATTCTGATTAAAAAAAAAAAAAAAAATGAACTCCTAAAGTTGTTCGTAAAGGATTCAGGCTCAACAAGGAGATCTACACCAAGTGCACTAAGAAGCTCTGGGTCAAGAGGGTGGCTGCTTGGCAACAGGGCTCTGCAGCATATCACACAAGTAGGAGAACCCAGTGATGGCTGTTAGACAATTTCTGCTGCTAATTCACCCATTACATCAGGCCAACTAACCCACCAGTTTGCAACTATCTTGATCATTATGGTTGGGAGGGGGGCATTTAAGCAAGAGACCAACAAACCTCTTTGTAAAACTAAAATTGAACTGAAAGCAAGGATTATGGCAACATTGACTAACTTAAACAAGGAGACCTTCCAGCAGGAGATTCTGAAGTCATCTTGCAGCTACGGTTGAAGCCAACAGTGATTTTATTGAATAAATTCACTCTTTAAAATTTTAAGATACCTTTGTGTAATTTTGATAAATATCTGTTAAAATAGGATGTCAGCATTATTTTAATTTCTGCATAATTTAGACAACACTTAATCCATCCCACTATGTACATGAAAAACACATGCACTTATCTGCTAATAAGAAAAAAATAGACAAATAGAAATTCAAGATAATAGTGATATCTGCATAAACAAACAGGTATTAAGACATGCATGCCATAAAAAGCAGGAAATTATTTTTAAATCTCAAAATTATTAAATAAAGTTTGTAGAATTCTTGAAGTTAATCTGACATGGTCATTTAATATTTTTTCCTTTACATCAAAATTTCATAAGCAGTTTTCAAAGAACAAACATCTTTAAAAAAAAAAATTACTGTTCTAAGAATGGAATTAGAAAATAAAATATGTTAACTGAAAAAGTAAACATGAAAAGATTTGCTTTTTGTTGATATATTAAAAAGCTTAACCATTTCATAGTTTTGTTTTCGACAGTTCTTTTTCAATTAGAGAGAGAAATAAATTGAAGACTATTTAATGTCAGAGTTGAAATAACAAAAATTGATCTTGTAATTTCTGTCTGAAGTCAATGAATTTTAAAAAAAAATTAAATGAAAAGTCTTTAAGAATTTCAATCATTTCAATATTAACAATATTTTTGCTGTAATGTTTTCAATCCATTTTGATATAATGTGAATAATCTTCACCCCTACACTTTTCATTTTGTAAGGTCAATTGCTTCAATTACTACTGCTGACCTTTATTTTACTTTCTGGGATTTAATGCAATTTCACAAACACTTGTCTCCCATTTTATCTGTACATGAAACTGGTAGCTCTACATGCTTTTCTACAACTACAAATGATTTGTTTAAGCTCCAAGTTTTAAGAAATATATTATAATAAAAAAAAAGAAAAGCAGTGTCACCACTGAAGTAGATACAGGCTTACTGGTCATGTATTTTAATACAGTAGTTCTTTGCAGCCTCTAACTAAAAGGTTATTTGCATGTTATATTTTTGGTGTGTGTGTGTGTGTGTGTGTGTGTGTGTGTGTGTGTGTGTGTGTATATAAAATCAGAGGGAGAATTGTCGACTGATGTCAGTTCGGTTGGGTTTCAATCCTGGCTAGAAGTAATTAGATGTCTAACGGTACTGATGAGCTGTGATACAGCAAAACAGGACTGGCTACAGATGACTATTTACACTCTGACACCCTGATTGAGCATTATGGAGAAATTGTAGACTTTAAAAAAGTAGCTATTCACACATCTACACATCGTTCATTCAGTAATGAATCTGAACACTCTTGTTTACACTGTATATAACACTAAAGTCCACCTTCCTCTACCGAGCGTGCATAGCTCAGAGGTAGAATCACTGACTGATGTCAGTTCAGTTGGGTTTCAATCCTGGCTAGAAGCAAGCAGATGCCTAAGCATACTGATGAGCTGTGATACACCAAAACATGACTGTCTACAGCTGAATATATATAAAATTATTATTATTATAATAAATAATAACATACTGCAACTCAGTAGCTAAAACGTTTTGGTGTTAACACATCATCAGGCTGTAAAATCTAGTTACTGCATGATGGTCTTTTAACACCAAAACTTTGTAGCTATTGAGTTGCAGTCTGCTATTATTATAATAATTAATATATATCTATGCTGTACTTATGTATTGAGCACTTTTTAAAAGTAAATATCTAACTGTTGAATGTACTTTCATTAGTAATCATTTTACATACATGTGTGTGAGGGGGTATAACAGCTTTTAGTACAAAAGTACAATTCTGAATACTACTAATGTTCATTTCTGCTTAATGCCTTGGTAAGAGAAATAAAAACAAAAATGAAGGAGTTATTCCAAATTTTCAGATTTTTATTTTTTTCCTCTTGCTAGATATTCAGATATCTTAATATTGCACCATGGTTAATGGAGAAAAATGTAAACTAGTGATTTCAACTTGATCCAAATATCAGTTTAACTTTATCACCAGTCTGATGCTCTCTGGTGAGAAAATGAGTGCTGCTAAATAAGCTTTGTTACCCTGGTTTAAAAATGGTCAATACAACACCACATTAATCTTTTTGTAAGAGAAAAGAATTCAGTACAAGCAGAGTCCTTTCTTACTTGTGAAACCATCAAGATCAACAAACAAAATTGAGCAACAAGGGTTCTTTTTTTGAGTGTGGGGGGGGGGGGGCCTGCTTCTAAAACTAGAATGCCTTATAGATTATGTTTCTAATAAAACTCAAGAGGCTTATATAAAACTGCTGTAGAAAAAAAGGAAAACTGCTGAAAAGTATTTCATTTCATTATTTTAAATAGGGATCTTAAACCAGGTTTTTTTTCTTTTTTGAAAAGCAGCTTGCACAATGGAAAGCTTTTACTTGATATATGCTCAAAAATGTTCTTGAATGCCTGAAATGACCCACGTCCATCACCCAGTATCTCATTATTTTGCAGTACCAATGAAATGTGTGAATGAACAAGAAAATTCCTAATTTTCCCATGAATTAAATCACATTATATTCACAACATAAAGAAACAGATAATTATAGGAATATATTATGTGACTAAAATCAGTAACTCAAGGCCTAGTTGTTATCAAGAGAGGGCAGCAAATGGCAGAGTACCATAATTCAGTTGAGTTTATAGAATCAATTAAATCCAGCCCCAAGTGACACAATATAACCTGTTTATGATTTGGAGAAAATATAGACAAATGGTAATCTATTTGCTCTCAGAGATGACATCAAGGAAAAATACATCTTGGAAACAACCAACCATTTCAATTAGCTCAGCATTAATTAAAGACAGTAAAGGGTTTTGGCACCAGATAATCACATGACAAAAAATACATTTCAAAAACAAGTAAACACATTAAAACAATTCAGCTACAAATTTGAGTTCACAAGATAAAAGAAAAAAAGAAAATTATACACATACATGAAACAGAGAAGAGAGAAAGTAGTTGTGTACATCTCTGCATAAATATATTTACACATGAGAACACAAACCAATACTGAAACACAAAAGTACATTCACATGTGCGCACACACACATTATATATATATATATATATATAAAAATAAAAGAAGTACACAGAGTCAGGATATGGGACACAAATCCCCCCCACTCTCCCCTACAACTTGTTGCTTTCAGCGGTACTTGTTACTCTCTCTTTGTAGCCCATGTTCATTCAATTGAGGGAACATGTCAAATTTCTCACTGCTTTCCTTGGTTCCTCTTGACCTTTGACCTGCTTTGTGAGTATTAAATTCCCCAATCCTATCCTCAAAGCTGCATGCCAAACATTTTAGCAGTTCTCTTAGCAAAACCTGTGTATCAACATGCACACATCTCATACATGCCACTCATATCAAAGGATGCCTGTCCACTAGGGCAACTAACCAATCCCTATTGCAGACATCTGCCAAAGGACATTTTTGTTTGTTCTACACTCACAGAGTACACCTGTGGTTTATACTGCAATTATACTGAGCAGACCATAGTTACAGTTGCTGAGAGAGAACATGTTATCTAGTATGATCAACTGTCTGAACAAGGCCAGTATGCTCAAACACTGTCACAATGACTTCTGACCTTATACTAGCACAAGCAGCGATGGCTGCCAAAAAGTTCTGTTAACCCAGTTTCACTCTCAAAGCTTGGCTCAACCCATGGTGCGGTTTTCAGACACTTTCCCAAGGTGTTGCATGTCGAGATCACTTTCTCCCTACTGATAACATCAAGAAGTCACCTTCCTGACAAATCGACCATGGTTAGATTCCAACATGGTAATCTCTTGTCCACTATATATATATATATATAAGGCTGTTATTAATATTAGTATAATAACACAGTTCGTCTTGTAGATTATTCTGTAGGAAATCTTCACCTGGTTCTTGCCCATTTGTCATCTTCTGACATATTGTTCTGTAAATATGATGCATAGGCATCTATATGAATGCATATAAAAAAGGAACACACAAATGTGTATTAACACTGGAGCATAAGCATATGACTGTCACATTAACATACAAGTTTATAGAGTTGATTGTAACTACAAAACAGCTTATTACTGTTGAGAAAATAAGTTTGTATATTTCTGAAATTGGATAGCCAACAAGCGAGAAGAAAAATTATTTAAATAAAAAAGAAATCTTACCTGAGACATGTTCTCGCTGTGGACCAAATATTTCTATTTTCTGCAATCTGTCACTTTCAAATGATGAATGAGAAAAGTGTCAAGTTGGGTACCCTCTGTACGGACACATGGACTCTTAAAACATAAGACAATGGGAAAGATTGCTGACTATCTGCAATAAGAAAAAAAATGCAGCAGACATGAAATAAAAAAAAAGTAAACTTTAAACATCAAATATTTTACAGCATTCAGTCAATGTAGTTAAAAATAAACATACAGGCTGCGATAGAAGAATAGTCATCTAAATTATGCAAAAATGAAAATAACACAGACATCTCATTTTAATAGATATATATATATATATATATATATACATACAAAAAAAAAAAATAATACTTGCAAAACCAAAGATGAACTGAAGGCAAGGATCATGACAGCATTCACCAACTTAAACAAGAAGACCATCCAGAAGAGTTACAGAACATTCTGAAGTCATCTGGATGCTATGGTTGAAACCAATGGCAATTTTTATTGAATAAGTTTTACTTTCATATGTCAATACTTTTTGGTGTAATTTTGATAAATATATCTGTTAAAATGAGATGTCAGTGTTATTTTCATTTTTGCATAATTTAGACAATTTAACCATCCCACCCTGCATGTGTGCATATATACATATATATTGGATTAATTGGTGTTTTCTCCTTCAATTGGAGACCTATGTTCAATCCCTGCCAGACAATACTTTTTTTTTTTTTACTAAGATTTCTTGAGTGTGCAAGCTGATAAGCATAATATACACTCTTTAATAAATAAAAATAGAGTGCATTTCAAATACAAAGTATCTACTATGGTTTTATGTAATGTCAGATTAAAAGTATATATATAAAAAGAGAAATTTATAAATAAATGCCCACATCAAGGACTTTGTAATACAAAAGGGGTTATTTACAAAGCAGAAGTACATGACTTAAATAGTCAAAACATATCTGGGATCTTCCAAAGATCCTTTTAAAGCTAGATGGAATAACCATAAGTTTATATTTAAACTAAAAAATTAAAACAATTGTACAGAAATTTCTAGCCATGTGTGGAAATTTAAATTAAAGTATGAAAAAGACCCCAACAAAACATGAAGTATAATAAAAAAAAAAAAAAGCCAAACCTTACAACAGTGGTAAAATATGTAGACTGTGCCAAAAAGAAAAGTTGACTATTGTGTTATTCCCAAACAAAAATGAATTACTAAATGAAAGAAATTATGACCAAGTGTAATCATACCAACAAATATCTATTAGGATCATACAATCATGGATGAAAGTGTTCTAAGACCTTTAAGTAACTTCTAATTTTGAAATGTAATGTATTTCAGTCATGGTAAGTACAATGTGTTATTTCGATTGAGTCATCTTCATAGTTTTTATGAACATGGCATATAAGCTCTTATTCATTACTGATGACAATATATGGTCAATGAGTGACATTGTGTTTTGTAGTTGAAAACATGCTGTCTAATGAAGTTAGTGTGGTCTCTGTATCTGCTCTAATTTTAGTGGAAATAGAGCAAAGGCATTACTTTTGGAGCCCCCTTCCCTCACATCTGTCCCGATGGCTTTCCATGGCAACTTAGCCTAAAGGTGGTTTTCCTAATGGAAAAAAGAATTAGATCCTCTTGAAGAGACTTTCTTCACTAATACTTGATCTCAAAGCTTGATATTCATTTCAGTTTAGAATTAAAAATAGGTCTACTCAAACCGTGCATTATTCAGTTTGACCAGCAAAGCTTCAGTATTCAATTTTTATGCTTACAAAAATTTTCTAGCTTTGCTAAGCATTTATTAATTCACCCAAGCAACACAATAATGCCACTCCTGAAAGTGAAAGAGAATAAGACTTTAAAAGGAACCAGAAACCCAGTCCTAAACAGGAAACAAGAAATAAATCTTTGCTCCTGTTCAAATGATCAAGTTAGGAATGTGCAGCAGATGACAGACAAAACAATCTAATCCTATATGTTACCAAAAATTTTATGAAAACTTTAAAAAAATTCTGTGCATAAACAGAATATCTTTCCTTGATCTTTCAGAAGATTTTAATAAACCATAATTTTATCAGTCAGTTAAGCATCATACATATTAGATGCTTGAATGATCATATCTTTCAACCTATAACTGACTAGGCAGAAGATTTTCCCCACAGTAGGTTGCCACTTCTTTCTACAGTAGACTAGTTGCCAACAAAGGCTATAGAAACCAATCTGTTCTGCTATTCAGCCCAAGGGTATTTATACATAAGTGAATGCAACAAATTCAATTGGAATTCGAACTCCAAACTGATATTTCCTTCTTTACCGAAATCTATTGCACCTCAAATCACTTCACTATGGGAAAAGAAAAAAAAAAAAAAAAAAAAAAAAAACAGTCACAAGCAATATCTTTTTTCCTTAATTATCAAATAAACATTCTCAGATGCAAAACGGCCAATATAAAAAATGTCCTCAACTGTGTTATTTTTTTCCTTTCCACGCGTTTTATAAAGATACTGAGATTTGATTTTGTTTAGTGATATATCAACCCACACATACTAGTTCCGAAATTTAAATATAAAAAATTCAAACCTTATGACGTCAATTCAGGATTAAATTATAAATACATAACTGCATTTTTTTTTTTGTTTGTACCAAATAATCTTACAAATTCAAACAAGTGTAAACTTGTTTCTCCTTAAAAGAAATGGCATTTATCTTTTTTTGACAATGTATTCCATGTAATTCAATTTCACTATAAAATTATTACTTTTCACTCAAAAAATGCATTGCTGGTACTTTTATTATAAAAATATTTTTATAATTTCCTAGTGTCTTGAAAATTTTGGTCATTTACTATTTGCCTGTATCCGGAACCCTAACAAGTGTTACCCCCCACCCAAGGCCAAAGTAGGAACGACAGCAATTAAGGAGTGGTTTCACACTCATCAAAACCTCCAATCTCCCAATGAAAGGCCTTGCTATTTGATATAGTTTATCATCCTACCCAATATGTAAAATATTAAAACAAATACTTCAAATCTCCAAAACAAAATTACTTGACAAATTAAATACATAGAAAGTGAGGGTGACATAGCATGACATTGGTGTAAAGGTCTGAACTGGTAGAACTAAAGAATGAAACCCATCTGAACATAGGTTTTCTGACATTGTATTTGTAGGGAAAGAGGCTGTGGAGCAGAAAATAAGTCATCCCCTCCCCCATCACAAGATTGTAAAAAACATTTTGAACTTTGTCAGGACTGAAAATTGAGGACTGATAAACAACAGCACAGACATGGCAGCAATAATTGATTTTTGCTCTCGCCCAACTCTTGCAAAGAAAACAAGGTAAGAATTAAGTAAATGTCAATATAATCAATAAATGTCAATATAATCAGAATTTAAAATGTTGATCATTTATTATGTCAGCAAATTTGTCAAAAATTGGTTTCAGTACTACTTCAAATGACTGCAAAACATTTGCCTCTCCCCAATTCAGCAGCAGAAATACAAAATGTATGCTGGAATTTCTTTCCTAGCCAATAAAATAGGCTAGTAATCAGTTTCAGCACACTCAGTCCTGGTTTGTTTTGAAGTCAGAATGCTGTGTTTACTTGTCTGAACTTGTTTTTGTGCATCAGCTGCAATTTTTGGTTTGAACTTTTTGCCTTATTACTGCTAAATTTGCCTCACCTATATAGTTTCTTTATATTATTTTTTGCCCCATTTCTTTTTTCTTTTTCTTGCTATTGCAAACTTTGTCAACTCTTTGTCGGACAGTTCTTTTACTTACTTTGCATTTAACCATGACTACTCACTCCACATGTTAACTTCAGAAATGTGCCTTTAGGATACAAAGGATAGATTCTTTGCACTCAGAAGAATTACTGGTGAGTGCTGATCTTACTGCAAAAATATTCCTTGCTATGTGAATGACAATCACCAATGTTTTGAGTTTTGTTTTACAGCATATCAACCTCTGTAGGTTATTTAATGCCAAAAAGGTGGGGTTTTAAGGTATTTTTTATGTTTAGTTATAGTGAGAAGGTTGATTTAGTCAGATTTTAATTAACTTTTTTATATTTTTTATTTTAGAAAACTGAAGATGTCTTCTAGTTTTGTATTAAAAAATGTATTGCTGGTAATATTTCTCTTTAAAAATGTATATTTTTCTATAAAAGTATTTTTATGCATATATTTCTATAAAAGTGTATTTTTATACTTTCATAGTGTTTTGACCCCAGTTTAGGGGTTAACTATTTGCCCATAGCTGGGACTTCTAACAGGTGCTACCACTCCGGGTTAGGGCGGACCTGGGAACAACAGCAATTAAGAGGTGGTTCCATGCTCCTCACAACCTCCGAATGAGAGGCCTTGCTGCCAGATGCAGTTTACTCTCATACCAGGACCAAATCACCAAAGTAACATTACCACTTCAAATATAATTTGATGACATAACCATGAAATTTTTCAAATTTTCAGTCTTTTTTTTTCTTTATAGAGCTTAATCACTCACTGAACACTGAAAATGAGAAAAACATTTGAAATCAAGAATTTATCTACAAAAATCAGTTGAAAAAGTTTATAGAGTTACGTTGCAGAATAAATAGGATTACCCTGGCAGCACAAATGAATTAGACAAGACAACTTAAAGAACTCAAAGAAAGTTCAGCATCAGAGTTTTGATAGCATGTTCGTTAGAGCACTTTTAGAGTCAGTCAAGGCACATCATCACTTAATAATGAATTATAACAGTGATGACAAGAAATTAAAACTTATACAGAGTAGAGGGGGGAAGTCTTTCTGCTGCAATGCATATAACAATGACGAGATATTAGAACCAAGTTAGTGTAATTATTTTTTTTCTTTGCTGTGCATAAAGAAAACAAACATATTCTTAAATGTGGAAAAATTATTAGGCCAAGTGGTAAAAATACTACAACAGTTGTTGGAACTCCAGAAACAAAAGTTAATTGAAATAATTCAGAAGAAAACAAATCTTTCACTCTTTTCATAAAAAAGTGTGGGGGGGGGGTCATTACCTGTATAAAAAATACTGTATTTTTGTACTACTGAGAAAATTAAGAGGAATTTACTTTAAGGAAACAATATGCTGACTAAAATTTTGAGCAAGAAAAGATTGTTATTCAATGCTTGTTGTAGAAATCTGACGAAAAAAGACAAAGATTTTGTCACATATGCAGGAATTGTTAACAAGGAATGTGAAAGATTCAAAAGTATTAATTTTCATTCAAAGGTTAATGGCAAAAAGAAAAACACAGAAATATGTATGTGCTAGAATCCTACTGAAACTGGAACAGAATCAAAAAACAAGAAACATCAGAGAAATGTCAGAATCTTAAATCTGAGACAATATGGAGGAAATTGAAGAAAAAGACTGTATATGGAGATATATATATATACATATACATATACACACAAACTAAAGAAAAATGTGGAAAAAGAAAAATTAATCTATGTTTCAGATGTGGATGGTTACATCTCAGCAATGACCATCACTTTAAAAATTTAAGTGCTACAAATGTGGAAAAGTAGGACATAAAAAGTCACATTGTAAAACTAAATCAAGGAAAAGTTCTCAGAAAAAAGTATCATACACAACCTTGAGACAAAAAATAATTACAAAAAACCAAAGAAAATTTGTGTATGTGAAAATAATGTGGATGTAAAAATGCAACTAGATACCACTAGTGATATCACAATCAACAAAGTCAGATGGAAAGCAAACAGAAAATCTATATTAAGAAGAACTCTGAAAATCACATGTGGCATGTCAGGTGAGAAATTATGTTATTAGTGAAATGACCTGCAACATTTCATAAAGCTTGTGTTAAAAAATACAACAAACATTTAGTATTGACTGGATAAAATTATTAGTGTTATGGGATTTACCTATAAATATTTATTGCAAAAATATATGTGGACAAGTGACCAGTTAAAAAAAAAAAGAAAAAAAAAATGTGAAAATTTAAAGGAAGAATTGAAAGAATGTTTTCTGGACTTTCAGTCAGAGGAGTTGGTTTGGTGTTCCAAAGTCAAAGAAAACATTTCAAATGAAGAAAAGAAGTAGACACCAGTATTTAGACCAAAATGTAGTGTACCATTCACAGCAATGGAACAAGTCAACAAAGAATTAGACAGACTTGAAAAAAGATTGGTTCTAATTGAAAAATTGACCATTCAAAATGGGCAGCAGCAGTGTATAAAATTTGTTTGTGCCAATTTTTCAACTAGATTAAAGTGTTTAGAATCACATATCTCCTCATTACAAGTCCAAAGGAAATGTTTAAAATTAAATACTGAAGAAATTTTTTCAAAGCATATTTGCAAATAAAGTCAAAGAAGAATATTTAGAGTTAAGCATGATAAATACACACAAATAATTGTGTACATTCAAAAGATTTCCTTGTGGCATAAAAGGTGGCTCTAGCTATATTTCAACAAGCTGTGGATACCATGCTTGCAGATTGTAATTTTATAGTTGCTTATCCAGATAAAATATTGATTAAAAGTGTATCTAAAGAACAACATACCAACTATGTAAAGAGAATTGAAAAGATATGGAAATATGGGTTCAAACTCATTAAGGACATGTGGGAATTGTTTTTGCTTAAAATCAAGTACTGAGGACAAACTGACAAAAATGATCTTCAAACAGATACACCGAAGGCAAGTGTAATAAATATATCTCACCCAACAAACATTACTCAGCTACAAGCATTTCTAGGATGATCAAATTATTATCAAATCTATATACCTAATATGCAGAATTTGAGAGATCCACTAAACCCTTGGCTTAGAAAAAGTGTAAAGAAGAACTAGACTGATATGTGGCAAAAGATTGGTTTCAGATGCTAGGGATTTTGGTATAGGAGCAGTAATTCTGCATAAATTATGATGGTAACATGAAAACTGTCACATATGCTTCGTGTTTACTATGACTAACAAAAAAAAAAAATAGATCAAAAAGAGGCATTAGCAATAATATTTGCAGTGAAAAAAAAAAAAAAAAGATTTCAAATTTATACACAGAAAGTGTTTTTATTTACATACAGACCACAGACATCTATTATGAGTTTTGTTTAAAAAAAAAAAAAAATGAATTCCTACACATATAGTGATGCTGAGGTATCATCTTATTAAATTATGATTTTAGAATGAAGTCCCAACTGCTCCCAAAATTAGGATATGCAGATAGTTTATCAAAATTGATAAAATATACATTAGAGAATACTGTGATTGCAGCATTAAAAAGGAACATAAAAATTAAAAAGTTTATTATGCAATGTAGTATGTAAACTACCAGTTATCCTGTAAGAAATAAAATTAAAAGCAGAAAAAGACATGTTTATTTTGAAAATAAAAACTAAGATATGATTTTTAGAATAAAATCCTGACTTGAATTCTTACTTGCTATGTGACAGAGTACAAATGTTTGCACACATAGTAGTAATACATATATGACAAAATACATATTAAATGAATTTCAAATTCATGTTAAAAGAATCTGAATACACTAACAGATATCACTGGCAGAATTGATGTTCCCAAGAAGTAAATTGGTATTCAAGTTGTCACCAGGTCAAAAAGAATTGATAACAAAAAACAAAAATTTTCAAAACGGGTAAAAAGTTTCTCAGGATATATAAATATGGAAAAGAAATGTGGGAAGATGGCATGAGGTTACAAATTGAAAAAATGATTTATAGGGCGAAAGGGGAAAAGTGAGAACACTAAAGGCATTGGAATCAGTAAAAGAAAAAGTTTACTGAAGAAAGGCCCATAAGAAAGGAAGAACCTATGCAAGTACTGTATGATATCTTTGATTCACCAACATCCCAAAAATTTGGGCCAAGTCTGTCTTTTGAGCAGAATATTTAACTCTTGAGACATGCTAATAGTGTTGGTTATTTTATTTATAGTCAATTACCTGTCATCCATCACCATGTAGTGAAAAAGATAAATTTTTTCTTCAATGGCAGTAGTTGCAAGATGCCCAATCCTTGGATCATCAACACTCCCTTCTCCTCCTTGATTCAGCTGCCCACTTTTTCACTGTTGATAAAGCTGGAACATCATTCCCTAACATAGCAGCTCTGTCAGCATAGGTATCTTTGAGATGGAGGATAAACCCTTTTTTTCTGCAAGTACTTGATAACACCATAATGCCAAATTGTCTGTTTTCAAGAGAAGTCACTACTAGTTACTTTTAAAATCTTTTCTGAACAGTCAGTTTACTTGAAAATAACCAATGTAATTATTAATAAGAGTTGAAGTTAATGCACACAAGATTTCACAGCTTTACCATCATTCCTTCATAGTTAGCCTATGAACATTTCAGCTCACTCTTGTAACTAATAAAACAGAACTATAATTATTTTAGTTTCATCAGAAAAAAAAAATAAACAAAGGCTTTAAAATACAATGACAGATAATAAAATCAGCAAAAGTATTTGGTATAGTAACAATCAGATAAAATTCAAAAGCTCATAGAGTATTTGATATCATAACAATCAGATACATTTTAATAAATAAAAGCTTTTGTTGTTCTTTCCTTGAGAGGATCTATTTGATTTTGGTTAGATGCTTGCTGACCAACACCAAATAGATCATTTCAATAATAATTAACATATCTTTATTATCAGCTACAAGCTGTTAAAATACCTAACAGGTTGAACAGTTGACACAACAGGTTATTAGAGGATCAAAATTAATATTAAATAATCTGATTTAATCCAGATCACCATTTACTTAGATTTCAATTTGTGATAAAAGTCAAATTAAAAAAAAAAAAAAAATTTCAAAATTAAGGGAGGCAAGGATTAATCACAAAGGTAAAAACTCAAAGCAAAAGAATCCTTAGATTCACTACTTTGTGCCGCATACTTTTTGAGATGTGAGAATCATGGCTCTCTAGAGCCATGATTCTCACATCTCAAAAGGTATGTGGCTCCAGCTCTTGTTATTCTTAGTAATACTTTCTCCTCTATGACCTAACCACTCTTTCTCATGTTAGTGTTTTTCTAACCATTCATTAACCTAAACAAAAATGTTTAAACTTCATAAAAAAAAAGAAAAAAAAAAATTTCAAAAAGAACAGTTGTTCCCTTGATATCATTTTTACTGTATACAATTTTGACTCCATCAGCAATGTATTTCTTTAAAAAGCCATAAGAATTTTAAAACCCAAACCTATAAGGGAAAATTTAGTCTTTATTCTTGAGAATTGACAATAGTCCATTGATATTTTTATTATAAAATTATGAATAAAAAAACTTTTCATTATTATTTTGAAATGGTAAATAATAAATATTGCATTATAGTCGGTTTATATTTTTAATAAATTTTGTAATTTTCTTTATGAAGTTTTGAATAAAGATTTTTCAATTTATTTATTGATAAAACAAATAAACAAATATCACATTGTACTTGATTCACATATTTTTATCTAATCTAAACTTATTTATAAATGAAACTGTGTATGTGTCCATTACCTATAGACTCCGAAACGGCTGAACCATTTTTCTTGAAAATTTACAGTTGTACTATAAGCGTCTTCGAGTGTTCTTAGCTAGGTTTTGTGTTGAGGTACCCCCAATAAATATCGAAAAAAATCGGGTTATAGAAGGAGTTGTCCGATTTTAATCAAATTTGATACACTCATAGACAAAGACATAAGAAACGATATTCAGAAGTTTCAAGGTTGCAGTTCTTACAATAGTGCAGAAAATTTGATATCGATACTAGGAAATCAAAATTTGACTTGCATCCATTCATTTTTCTTTCAGTCCATGGTTTCGCTTTAACTGGAAACAACTATTGCTTTTTAGTCTTTCGTGCCAATGTCCAAAGAGTCTGAGCTCCAGGACCATGGATTAGTTTTAAAGCTTTCATTACACCCGAGCAACGCCAGGCTATACTGCTAGTAATCTTTTAAATAAGCATTGCCAAGGAAGTCAGAAGTGTATACAGTAATAGCAATATCAAGAAAATAAGTCCATTTCACAATTTTTTTGGCATACACAAAGGTTAAACATTGCCATCTAAACTTACCAAGTAAGTTAAGCACTATTTTTATCACTGTTATTGTCTACCCTGCTGAGCCTTGACATATAAATCTCTTGTTCAAAATGGTGAAGAAGATAATGTATATAGTGAAATTTATTTTAAAGCTTCATTCCAGTTGGTCTGGGACCTATTTCACATGTTTCTTACAGCCACTGTGAGAAGGTTGCAAAAATCACATGAAAACATTTTCCATTTTTGTTTATAAAAATCAAACCATAATCCATTTTGGTCAGGTGGTCATTGACCAAACTGACTCAGGACCCAACATCAATGTGGATGAAAAGGATGATTAGCAACTCAGGAGGAGAAGAAAACAATAGAACCTATCAGAGACCAGTGTCAACAGTTGGTTAACAAGAAATACAGTTTTGTTTTTTGTTTGTTTAATAAGCAGTATAGGATACTGACCAATGCTCAGTTTGCTTAAATTTTTCTCAAGAATTGACACTAAAAGTTGCTTAATTTTTTTAAACATTGATCTAATAAATAGAAAAGGAAAACATTCCAGTTTAACTGAATTAGAATTCTTGGATAAAGTATAAAATAACTTATTTAGTAACTTTGTTTAATTTTGCTGCTTTTCTTTTAACTGATGTTTACCCACAACAAGAATCAAGAGCCACTCAAAGTAGGTTACTGAATGAGTTGATTAATATGAATATAAAAGTAGTTAGTAGGAAGTGAATATTATGGAGGATATGTTGCTTACACCACATTGACATCAAAAGTAGAGTTGCTTAATATTTAGCCAAATTCAAGTACAGTTGCTTATATAATAATAAAAATAATAACCCTCTATTATGATAAAGACGAGTGTGTGTGCATTCATTTCCCTCATGTAATGCTCATGGAGAGAGAATAGTGTCAGCTCAGTTCATTCTCTTTACTACCAGTTATTAAACCACTTGCCATTTATTTGTTCTTTACCTGTGCCTTATTTAATTTTTTTTGCAATAATTATGTCATTGAGTATTGAATATATTTTCATCCTCTATTATAATAAAAGCCGTGTTTGTGTGTATGTATAGAGAGGGGGGGGGGGCTGATGTTAAAAAAACACCGGGCACAGAGAAAATTGCCTGGATTTATTAGTTGACAATATGATGATGTCATTAGTGTCATCCGTTTCCAGAAACTATGATTTTTGCAGATTTTTTCAACTATTCCAATGGAAGTTAAGCACAGAATGTGAACGAAAACAGAAAATCGAGTTCAGACTTTCTGAGTATAACCAGTCTTTTCTCCCAAAATTAATAAATAACAGACAGATTTTTTACTGCATTCATTCAGATGTTTTTTTTTTTTCATTTTTCTTTCTTTTTCTTTCTTTGTGAATTGTTTAGTTTGATTTCTAACGAAGACATTTTTCCTTGCCTGGATTTTCACTATGATTGCCCGGATCAGCCCGGACCCATGCCCAGTAGTCAGATATGTTGTGTGTGTGTGTGTATATATATATATATATATATATATATATTTCCTTCCAGTCATACACATGGATTTGGATTTTTATTTTATGTCTTAATTTAACATACTCAATGACAGGTACATCACATCAATATTGATATATTTTGCCATCATTTTCTATGGCATGGGCCCACTTAATAGTATACTGTCTAGCTAAACACACTATGATGAAGACAACAGAGCTAGGAAGGTTACCATTCCACACACTCCTACAAACAAATCACTTCACAGATGTACATGCTTTCTGTTAAATGCTATATATGATACACACTTGGGCATTCATGTCTCTTTCAAGTCATGACTGACAAGATGATTTTTCCCTGCAGTAGGATGCCAACCAAGATTATAGGACCCATTCTGTCCTGCTACTCAACCCATAGCTGGAGTGGGGAACAGATGAATTCAAACCTTTCACAAAGTAAAGGGAATGTAACTAACCTTACTGGAATTTGAACTCTCAGATTTCTAATTCCAACAGCATCAGAATTACAAAAAATGTTTTTATGATGATACAAACTTCTGGAATTCACCTAATTTTCTTTTTCACTGAATCTCTCCCTTTCAGTCTTCTCATATATTCAACTTCCTCCCACACACCAAATTTACTTCTCTCTTTTGTAGATTTGTCCCTCTTTCTGTCCACCCACCCTATATTACTTTGTCTCTTTTTCCATTTGCCAATCTCCTTTTAGTGTTTATTCCTCTTCTATTCCCCTCACTCTTTTCACATAACTGAAAGAAGAAAGAGAGTAAGTCTGTCTGAGGCCTGAAGGGGAAAATGTCAAGAACCAGCCATAAAATAACAATTATGATAACCTTCACACTCCTACCCTTGTCCTCACCACTAAGCATTTATTGGCTTCATCTAATTCTTCTTCTACACCCAATATGCCCCCAGTCAAGCAGTACACCCCAGCAATTATGTACACAATGACAAAGTAAATAATTCATTGAGTGGAAGAAAGTCACATCAGATTGATTTCATCTTGATCCCCCATCAGCTGATAAAGCTAACTCACCAAGTCAAAACAACAGCCGAACTTTTCTTTGTAATGTTTTGCAATCTTTATCGGCCATCACTGACGCGTGCCTGAAGGCAATGTACTTCACTGACAACAAATCAGCAGACTTCAGAAAGCAACATACCATTGATGATTGCACCACTTGACTCAAAACATAACTTTTTTTTAACAGCTTCTTTCATGCATTCAATACAGAAATATTGACCTTCATATCATAAACAACTGGCTTTTCATTGCAATAAAAAAGCAAATGATAAAAAGAAAAAATAAAGAAAAAAAACTAGTTCTTTAAAAAAAAAAAAAAAAAATTGGTGAATCTTTTTTGAGCTTGACAGAAGTGTTTAATGTTTTCAAAGTTTAAATAAAATAGGTAACGTGAAAATCTGTTTGGAAAATTTATTTAAAAATAACCGTACAAATATTCATCAAAAGCAACTCAGTGAAATGTCACTTTATAATTAGCTACTGTTCCCCATATTGTCAAACAAATTAATGCACCAAAGATACTTCGATGAACTGCTGTTTCTCTTTAAGAATTTAAAATGTCATGAGTTAAATTCTAAAATTTGTGTACTGCAATTATTAAACTGAATAACGTTGCATATTCAAGCATGCAATTTTCTCAGACAAAATACAAACTTTTTTACATTGTCTTAAAAGAAAATTGCAACAAATTACAAACACAATGTGCGATGGATAAATTGCCATCTAAATTACACAAAAATGAAAATAGAACTGACATCTCATTTTAACAGATATTTACCAAAATTACACAAAAATATCTTGAAATACTAAAGAGTAAATTTATTCAATAAAATCACCATTGTCTTAAACCATGCAGTACTGATTCCTATGTTCTCAATGTCTATATCTATAAATGCTCTGCAGGATGCGATGGATAAATTGTCATCTAAATTATACAAAAATAAAAATAACACTGACATCTCATTTTAACAAATATAGATACCAAAATTACACAAAATATCTTGAAATACTAAAGAGTAAATTTATTCAATAAAATCACCATTGTCTTCACACATGTCATCCGAGCTGCTATAACTTTGTAATCACTCTTTCTGAATCATCTGCATTGTCCTTAAATGCTCTGAAATGTTCATATTGGAGCTTCTAGTGTTAATGCCAAGCAGAGTGAATAGTGTCATGGTGCTCTTTTTATCACAGTTGATGTCCAACTGATTATACTACTAGTATAATACTAGTTGAAAAAAGAAAAAATACGTGCAGGTGCAAAACTAAAAATATAAAATGTCAATTTACCCATCATACCGTGTATACTCTAAATCAGAAAGAGACAACTGAAGTTTCTTGGATACATAATGACGAAGAAAAGCATGAAAAACTTAACCCTCATAAGGTATATTAAGGGCAAGAGAAATACAGGAAGGTAGTGAGGTTCCTTCCTGATGAGCTTGCATGAATGGATGAGAGAACCAAGATCAAGAACTTTAGCAAAAGGAGAAAAACAGTAAAGGACTACAAGGGATAGGAAGTTGTAGAATTGTCCTGAAGGGTCATGGCATACAGATCTTCAAATTAACTTTTTTAAGTTTGTTCTTTTGTAATAATCAATATCCAATTTACTGTGATCCAAAATTATTACATCATTTAATTTCAGGTAGGATCAGTTTTGTAATTTCATTTTAAAATTTCAAATATCTATGTGCTAAAGAGAAAAAAAAATTATATATATATAAGCATGCAATGTAGATATAGAAGAATCCAAAGAAGTATCCTGTACATAAAGTGGTAGGATAACTCTAAGACAGCTCTAAATATATATGTATATAAATACATATAGATCAAATATAAGAAAAAATTTAAGCATACACATTATTTCATGGTAAATCGAAAGTATAGGCCTATTTTAGGTAAACTATCATCAGCTTCCGTCTTTATTGTACAGGAGATTTTACATGAACACACACAAAGAAACACACACACACACAAACAGGTGGACAAAATAATGGAAACAGCAAGCAAATTCATTTCAATATGGGGTATAACTGCCTTTGGCAACTTGAATTCTAGATGGAATCAACTCATACAAAGTTCTAATTGCTCCCAGAGGAATTTTTATCTATTATTCAGCTAAAACAATATCCAATTCTTTCAATGATGATGGTGGAGAATATTAACTTCATTTGTTTTTCTAAAATGAACCATAAACATTAAATGATGATGTGATCAGGGACTGTGGTGGTCATAAAACATGTCCCGCTTCAATAGAATGTTCCTCTTGCCATTCAGCTACAATTCTAGCAGTATGAATGAGTGCATTATCATCCTAAAAGATAGCATTTCCCTCCATAAAAACTTTCTGAACTATAGGATGAAGTTAATCACTTAAAATTCTTAAATAGTCCTGACTATTGATTTTAATAAACTTATTTGAATAATATCTATAAAAAAAATAAAAATTAAATTAACAAAAAAATATTTTAAAATAATTAAATACCACTAATATTGAATTAACAACCATACAAAGAAACAAGCTTTTGACAGTTTAATCAAATTTTCAAAATTATGTTACTCAGTGTTTCCATTATTATGCTACTCTAATGTGTGTGTGTCTATGTGTGTGCATGCATATACATATATATATATATATATATATATCTATCAACCCTGCTACTTGGGAAAACATGGTTCAACCTCACATTCTATAGTAATAGTTAATCCACAGTGGTTTGTTGACATGAGACCATCTTGGCTCATGACAGAGAGAAAGATACAAACAACAAGCCAACACCACAGTCATTGAGACAGGCCATACAAACAATATCTTTGATTGTGCCTGCCTCTCATACAATGGAAATTGCTTGTCCCACAAGACATAGCAGGAGAGAGTGATGCAAGCATGCAAAAATATGAATAGTCTTCCAAGAGTGCAATAATGATGACAATGAATAAGCAGTAAAAAGCAAAGTTCAATTTTTTTTTTAATACCCACCTTTGAAAAGGTTTCAGTAAATTATTCATTTGTCTTCAAATTCTTTAGAACTATATTTGTTATGGTGCCCTTCGATATCACATGGACTCTTCCTCCTGCTATAAATAACTAGCAGTATAGCCCGGCGTTGCTTGGATGAAATAGAAAGCTTTAAAACTAATCCATGGTCCTGGAGCTCAGACTCTTTGGACATTGGCACGAAAGACTAAAAAGCAATAGTTGTTTCCAGTTAAAGCGAAACCGTAGACTGAAAGAAAAATGAATGGATGTAAGTCAAATTTTGATTTCCTGGTATCGATATCGAATAAGTTTTTTTTCATCATAAACTGAATTTTGAAGGCTAAATAAGTCCTCTGAGTAAATGGTATCATGGCTGAGACTAAGAACTACAATTATACCTACTTAGAGCCAAACCCAAAGCAAAAACTAAAATAAAAGAGCTGAAAAAAATACAGACATGCAGGCAGTTAGACACACACAAACATCTTGCCTTTTATATTATCGATTTTCTGCACTAATGTAAGAACTTCAACCTTGAAACTTCTGAATATCATTTATGTCTTTCTATGAGTGTATCAAATTTGATTAAAATCGGACCACTCCTTCTATAGCCCAATTTTTTCGATTATCGATTTGATATTTATTTGGGTTACCTTGACACAAAACCTAGCTAAGAACACTTGCAGACACTTATAGTACAACTGTGTAAATTTTCAAGAAAATCTGTTCAGCCGTTTCGGAGTCTATAGGTAACATATACACACACACAAAGTTTCATTTATAAATAAGTTTAGATAACCAGAGTGGCTTCCAGGGATGCAGCTGTGATGCAGTCTTGTGACAGGAGAGACCCAGCATAATTATACTGTTCAGACTTACACTATTTGCTGATTACTAACACTTATTGTATATATGTTCTGTTATTCTAAAACACTGAACCTACCTTGTTTCCATGTCTTACTACTGGAGCCTAACAAGGTCACAACAACTTGGCACCAAAGATTTCACCACAACAACTCCACAACAATATTTCAGGTAAAAATTGTAAAAGAAATCAGTATAAACACTGATAACAACAACAGAAAGTAGTTTTACATTTTGTGCTCAATCACAGTCCAGTTCATACACCTCTTTTAAACAGGAGTAGATGTTTATCCTTTGTTTTCTGTTTAGAATTGAGTTCTTGATTCCTTCTAAATTCTACTTCAACTCTGTACCTAAAAACTTGAATTTTTAGTTACTCTGAATTTATTTACAGTATTTACATTACTCAGACTATTGTCCTCATCTTTGTTGCCATTTGTACAATGTTTCAGCCATTGTACACTCCAGCCTTCTTCAGGTGCTAGAAATTTTGAACCGAACCCTTTATTACAATCACTGGGGTATATGATCTCCATTCCTTGTGTAGAGCCTCTTCTGGTAGTCATGAGTTATCTTCCACTAACCCTGTAAGTTACTTGTTCACCACTGCTATAGCAGGACACATGGCCCAGTGGATATAGATGTTGTTTAGTTTCCGTGACTTGACCCAAAGAGTTGTGATTTCAATACCAGGCTACAGCAGTGGTGAACAAGTAACTTACAGGGTTAGAGGGGAATAACTCATGGCTACCAGAAAAGGCTCTACACAAGGAATGGAGATCATATACCCCAGTGATTGTAATAAAGGATTTGGTTCAAAATTCCTAGCACCTGAAGAAAGCTGGAGCATACAACAGTTGAAATGTCGTACAAATGGCAACAAATTAGGACAATAGTCTGAATACTGTAAATACTACCTCATCTCAGAAATATAAAAAATGTATTTATTTTTCCAAAATAGTAGATAGGTTCAACTATCATCCAGTTCACACTCCATCCTGGTCTTTTGAATGGGACTAGTGACTTACCTCTTGTTTAGTATTGAGTTTTCAGTTCCTTCAAAAGTCTCCTTGAACTTTATATTTCCCTTCTGAATTCTGAAATCTTATTTACTAATTAAATTATTTTCTCCTAAAAAAAAAAAAAAAAAAAAAAAAGCTAGATAAATTTGCCTATCCTCTGGTTGACACTCCTCCTTGGTCTTTTGAACAGGAATAGTGGCTTAGCCCTTGTTCCTTGCTTAAAATTGAATTTCCAGTTCATTCTAAAGTTTTTTCCATTGCCTTTTACTCTTAGTAGATCATTACATCTAAGTGGTATTATTGCTTTGCTTGTGGATGAATTAACTTTTCTTAAAAGAAAAAAAAATCAGATACCATCATAGCTTAGATCAGTGCATACTACATTTGCTATTTCAATATTTTTAAGACTGATGAATCTAATTGCAACACAGAACTTTTCATGCTCATTTCATGTTCTGTATAAATAATGATATTCCAAATAGAAAACTGATGCTTCTATGGGTCAAAAATTTCAGTGCTTAAAAGAAAGCCACCTGGAAGACATTGAAGTGCTCCAACTCCTGAAAATATCCAGGCTTTAGAAATCATCTTCAACAACAGCCAATAGAAGTCACAATTTAGAAGATATTAAATTCAAATGAATACAAACTGTAGCCCTATGTTTAAACAGTGAAATAATTTTTTTATAGTAAATATTTATATTCCATTCAAGAATTGGGCGAGAATGGTTCTCCACAGCTTCCTATTCTTTCTAACTATCTCTCCCTCTCCTGCCATGCATGTACACATGTTTGTTGGGTAGTTTACTCAACTTTCCTCTGTCCCTCTTGTCTTCAATATGACTTAGATTAAATATTTGTTCCAAGAATGTGTGAATTATATACACATTATTCACATGTTCAACAAACAAATACCTTTCTTCTGTCATGATTGAACTTTAAACAATTTTCCAGTTAAATCTTTGGAGTTGCTCTACTTTAGACAAGTCGACTAACAGGTAATAAAAAAATTGAAATAAAAAATGTTTGCAAGTTGTTGAGAAACACTTGACCAACAGCCAAGCAGTTGTTGGTACCAGCTCAATCCACCAATTTGTATGCATTTTCGTTCCTAATTTGCGAAGACAAGCCATCAAGAGGATTGTAGTAGGCATCTAAATTATGTAAATTGTATTTACTGTTTAACCATCATCACCTCAGATTTCCTCCCACTCTCTACTCAAACACAAAGCAATTGCCAGAGGTGGTAGGATATGGTCTTTCACTTTAATCAGGTCTAAATAAAGCTAAACATTAAGACAGATTGCACCTGTAAGAGAAATTTATTAGGAAAAAAAAAATATATATATATATACACATACAAAGAAATAAGTGATGGGGGCAGTTTAGTAACTGTAAATATTCTTAAAAAAATATATCAATACATTAAAATGTAAATTGAATTTTGGAAGAATAAAAAAATATTCATTTAGTAAACAACATTTGTCATATGTTTAAATTTAGTAATTTTATGATCACAGTTAATTAACCAAATTTTAGTTTAAATAATTGCACAAACCTTTGGTTATCAAATATTCCTGTGTTTTTGTACACTGCAATATAATAGTCAATTTTACTCTAGCAGAGAATACAAATTACTTTCAACTGAAATTATTACTCAATTCTCGGATCCCGAACTCTTTATATGCCAACATACAGCAGAATGAAAGAAAGATAATTTCTTGTCTGTTGAGGGAATTAAGAAATATGAAAATGTTGATTCATGTTTTTTTCCTCTTCCAAACACAGAACAGCCATAATCATAGCTGAACATGTGTTTTGATTTGAGAAGAAAATGAAACAGAAATTGTTTGAGATTAGTATTAGAAATTAAGTTTTATAGTTTTTTTTTTTTGAGTGTGTGTTTCTTTTTTTTTTGAAAATATGAAGAAAAAAATTAACTAGAGAGAACATTTAAAACAAGAATTAAGACAAGAGATAACAATAGACATTGATCTTCAAAAATATCAATGCAAACTTGACTGGAAAGCAAGAAGCAGGAAATGACATGTGCGAAAGAAGAAACTTATGGTTACATCTAGCCATTTCTAATGTAGAATGAAACCTTGTTGCCAATCTAGTCAGTTAAGTGCAATATCTGATACACACATGGGTAATCATGTCTCTTTTGATCAATGACT
This sequence comes from Ascarosepion bandense, assembly GCA_037127315.1. Taxonomy (NCBI): domain Eukaryota; kingdom Metazoa; phylum Mollusca; class Cephalopoda; order Sepiida; family Sepiidae; genus Ascarosepion; species Ascarosepion bandense. The sequence continues at coordinate 29,696 of JBBBDQ010029961.1, forward strand.
AATCAGGCAGAAGATTTTCCCACAGCAAATTACAATTTCTTTCTGCAGTAGAATGGTTGCTAACCAAAGTTACAGAACCCAATTTTTCTTGCTATTCAACTGAGAGCTGGAAGGAGAAGAGATGAATTAATACCTTTCCCCAAGGAATTTATGCACAAGTAAACAAATTCCACTCAAATTTGAACTCGGCTCTCCGATTTCTCATTCCGAGCCAATATCCATCACAACACAATGCAAATCCAATCTATTCCTGGGCTTATGTTAATCTAGGTATCATAGAAGAAAGTTCATCAGAACAATTCCCATGATGGTGGTGAGAAAGTAACTAAAAGCAAGATGACAGGTCAGGACTAATAAGATTGCATATTTTTCTTTTGATTCTATCCAGTATCTCCTACATACATTTATCAGGAATACCAGACCAGACCAGACCAGACATGGCAGCAATATTCAAAGCAAAGATGAATGGTAGACTTTTAAATATGTAAGATAAATTCAGGTGAGAAGAACCAACTTTACTAGCAGCAGACCTACCAATTGATTTGATATATTTCTATTTCATGTCACTGAAAAACAGTCCAAGACGACGCAATGAATCACTCATTGAGGTTAGCATCAGATGATGGAAGGCAAAAAGGACTCATTCAGATGATTGAAATATCAGAAAAATAAATATTTAAAATAAAAAATGCATGTCTATACGACTGAGTTGAGATAATATTTACATTATTTGGACTATTGTTCTCAACTTTATTGCCATGTTTACAATGTTTTGGCTGTTGTATGCTCGAAATAAAGCGTTCAGCTTAAAATTTCTAAGGCTGAAGCATATAATGACCAAAACATTGTAAGCATGGCAATAAAGATGAAGACAATAGTCTGAACAACATGAATAGTGTAAAAATACATTGGTTGTATGAAATGATAAAGTGTATATAATTTAAGTTCAAAAACTTGAATTTGCTATGTATGCTGGATATTCTAAATGTCGATAAATTAAGTAGATTTTTCAGTGCATCCATATGTTACTATTAAATATGACAAGGTTAAGGTTAAAGTGGGTTTAACAGCAACATTGTGGGAAAATTGCTCAAGCCCACTCAGCACTTCTCCTTTTAGAGAAGTCTTTAGGTTCCAGGTAATGACTCTAGCCCTTTTCTGAAGGAGAGATACTGCCTGGGGTAGGGAAGTTATTTTGAAACTACCCAGTCAGATGATTGTAAGTTATATTTACCATACCTGCAAAATTTCCATCAAAACACAAAACAGTTCAAATCAGCAGGAGAGTTCATTTTAGAATATTTTGGGGGAGTGGGAGGGGGTTATGAAATATAAGAATTTCTACGTGTGTTTTATTTTATATCCCTCCCTCAAACACAGAACAACAATAGTCACATCCAGATGTGCATTTTGATTTCATGTTGAAGAAAATGACATGTAAACTGATAGTTGTAGAGAGAGTATAGCTTAATAAAGTACATATGATTTAAATTTAATTTCAAATAGGTTAAATTTGCTATGAATGTTGAATATATTAAGGGTCTAGAAAATTTGCCATTACAATACAAATCAGTTTAGGGGAAGGTTAATTAAAGAATGTGATATTTCATTGATTCATTCATTTCTTGGCAGATTAACCCAGGTAGGAAACAGGCATTTTGGTCTACTGACAACAGCTTACATTATTTAACAAAAACATCAGCTGGAAATCTGTGAATATAAAAATCAATTGTGCTACACAGTATGTCAAAGAAATTCTTTATTCTATTTAATCCAGAGCGCGATGCCTTTCACAACAACCATTAGTGCAATCATTCTCATAAATCATGCAAGAAGGCAACAGAAAGTAAATTTGTTACTAATAAATTCTTTTATTAATGTAGCATAAAGCTGTGTTTATTTTGTCTACCAATTAAACTATTCTGAATAACACACCACTCAGTAAGTTCTGGGAATGACATGGAGATGACAGATGATTTTTATGAAGTACTAACCTTCAAATAGCATGTGACTAAATTTGGGCCCAATCAGATTATTAGTTTACAAATTACAGTTATTTAAGTGAAGCTACTATTGCAAATTTTCAAAACAATGGAAAAATCTGAATTTCATTTGTTGATAATGCATTGTGTCCTGATGGGAAAAGTTGGAAACAACAGTTAAGAGATGGTATGCTGACTTTCAGCGTGGTCGTATAAGCACAAATGCTAAATGCTCAAGTTGCCCAAAATCAACAGTCAGTCAGTTTAGATGCCATACATGATACACACTTGGGCGATCATGTCTCTTTCGAGACATGACTGACTGGGCAGAAGGTTATCCCGCAGTAGGTTGCCATTGCTTTCTGCGGTAGACTGGTTGCCGACCAAAGCTATAGAACCCAATCTGTCCTGCTATTTAACCCATAACTGGAAGGAACAAGACCGATTAATACCTTTCCCAAGGGTATTTGTGCATAAATGAATACAATGGATTCAGCTGGAATTCGAACTCAGCTCACGTGGTTTCTCGTCCCGAGCCGATATCCACTGTACCACAACAGTTGTCCCAAAAAAAATATCAAATTCCACAAAATCGTTTTGGCCAATTATAAATTGAAGTTGCATGAGATAGCAGAGGGGTTAAATATATCAGAAGGCAGTATATTTACCATTTTGCATGAACATTTGTCAATGAGAAAGCCGTGTTCAAAGTGGGTGCTGCATTTGCTCACAGTCAACGATTCAGAGCATTGCTTGCAACTGTTTCAATACAACAAGGAGTTTTTACATAAATATGTGACAATGGATGAAACATGGATACACCACTTCACTCTGGAGTCAAATCAGCAGTCAGCTAAGTAGACAGCAGCAGGTGAAAGCCATCCAAAGCAACCAAAGATGAAAACATCAGCAGGTAAAGTTTTGGCCTCTGTATTTTGGGATGTGCAAAGTATTTTGTTCATTGTTTACTTTAAGAAAGGAAGAACTATCAATAGCAAATATTATATAGCATTATTGGTACATTTGAAGGAAGAACTCGCCAAAAAAACGGTGAAAAATGAAAAAGAAAAGTGATCTTTCACAAAGACAATGCACCATGTCACAAGTTGATTTCATCAAAGACAAAACTACATGAATTGCACTTCAAATTGCTTCTGCATCCACCTTATTCTCCAAATCTGGTTTCCAGCAACTACTGTCTGTTTGCAGACCTAACAAAAAAATGCTCCAAAGAAAGAGATTTGGCTTCAATGAAGAAGTGATATCAGAAACTGAGCTTACATGCAAATACAGTTAGTAAAGTTATGAATCCATCTCTTATTGCCCCATCCAACTATGTGTTAAATAGCAGTACTGACTGAGTCCTATAGACTTAGATGGCAACTGGTCAAGGAGAAAAGTCTGAATTCAAAGATCTTGTCCAGTGGGGAGAATAAGTGGAACCCCAGTAGCACAAAGATGAAGTCCTCAAAATCAACAGGTTATCCATCCTAACTATGGGTTAATTATCCTCACCAACACACAATTGGACACACATGGTGAGTATGGCTACACAACTGAAGGCCAGCCTATGAATTAAATAGAAGTGCATGTCACATCTATTTAGCATTTTTCCTAAATTTGACACCTTTTATCCTACAGATTTTTACCTCAACTTTAAGCTCAAGTGGACAAATTCTGAAATTAAAAGTTCAATCTTAAAAAAATAAAATAGCAGAAGCGTTACAGCCTGCTGCTCTCACTTGTCATGATTTAAACAAAGAGGTGAACTTGAACTCGCCTTTCCCTTTCCACCAAAAATCAGCAGCCAGGGATTGGAGCAAAGAAGGAATGGGCTTCCTACTGCTGCAGAAGTATTGCTCATGCACCACTGCACCACTGACAAAGCCCCAGTTTGAGCCCTGAAGGCTGATACCTAATATTTGCTGGCAGTAGCAATTGTATAGGCATTGGAAAAAATGTTGCATATTTATAATGAGTTGCTCGAACCTCATAGTGGTTACAGATCATGAACCACTAAAAGGATCATTGGACAATAACCGCAGCAAGAGCCATCCTCCAATACAGGAATACACAAATCCAAAACATCAGCTATCCCCTACTCAACTGCTACTCTACCACCGGCTACGTGACTTCATACCATCCCAAGCCACATGCAAATTGGATAGCCGCAGACAAAAATTGCGAGATAAGTCTATCCCGTCAGAACGCTGGTCTCATAGAGCAATACAACAGAACAGCACACACCTTATGCCCCTTTCAAAAGGGACAATTAGTTGCAATACAATGACTGACAACCCGACTATAGGACACAATAGGTCAGATCATTGAGACCCTCCCCAACCACCAATACCGTATCATAGTTGACGGATCAGGTAGAATTACCTTGTGAGATTGCCGATTCCTTAGGAAACTTGATACATCAACAATTTTACTTCCCATTCCTAGTGCAGTGCCCAAGACCTCTACACCAGTGTCGAAAACCATGGACACTGGAATAACATCACACCCAACATCAAACACTGCTCAGTTGTCTACAATGACGGACAAACCCCCTTCCCACCCCAGGCATTGTCCAGATTGCTTCCACACAACCAGCCAGGTTTAAAGGAAATCATCCTTCCCCAAAGGCCACTATCCATGCGCAATTTGGGGAGGTGGGTAGAATAACAACACTTACCAATGTAAGGGTTTCAGCTAGCATCCATCTAGCAGACAAAAATAAAGCAGGCTATAACTGAATACGGTCCCTGCAAAAATGACTAAAAGCTCACCCCACACATTTGTCAGCAGCCAATCACAGTCCATGCAATGGACTTGCCCATATGGGAACAATGAGATGCTCCAGTGCACCATAAATAGCTCTCCTTCTCAAGTTGGATTGGTTGGTCACCCAGCTTTTTTTTGGCTATGGTTATTAACAGTTTTTCAAAGTTGTGAGTACACATGTTTGTTAACCTTTTTTGTATTGTTTGTCTCCACTGTTCATTTGACTATTTATTGAACTTTTTGTTGTCTACTTTTTGTTTCATCTGTTGTGGGGAGACAAAGATCATTATGTATGTCTCCCCAGCCACTTACTTCTGTAGCTATACCGGCAGTGACACCTTCACCGTCAGTATGGAACAAGTCACCCACTAAAAAGGATGCAGACTATTACCTGCAGATGCAGGAAAAATACAAGGAGTATATTGTGGGGAATGAGCTGATCATCATCTCTGAAGTTATCGAAGTGATAGCTGCGAAGACGATCTCCCTGCTGACTTCGGACATAAAACCCAGAAATTTGTTGACGTCCGTAGGGGGAGTATGAAGGAAGCTTTGAGGAGCCTCAATATCATCCCCAAAGTGCTGTCTCAAAGGTCCCGAGACATGTGAAACACATTCTTCAGCGCAGAAGCTAAAAAGTTGGCCAGCACAACATTGACTGCCAAGGGAATCAGTTTACAGACAGAGTATATGGGACTTGGCAGACCAGGATTTCCATACATGGGGTGTCGCTCGAGACCACCTGTGACCATATTGGGGCATACTTTGTCCAGTATGATTTGGTCAAAGAGGTGGCACGAGTGAACAGCAAAGCGGGTGTACCCACAAAGGATATCTTGGTACATGTGATTGTGGATGTGTGGAGCAGCAAGCCATTTGGCCAAGGCGTGCCTCTCAAGAAAACAGGACAAGGGACAAGCAACACAGCTGGTAGTCAAACCATCAGTTCCAGATAAAGAGAGAACCAATCCAACAACAACAGCAGGAGAGTGAACAGAGGTCATCAGGATGGGGAAGAAGGGGGTTTTCCCTCCTCTTCAGCAGGACACCCCCACCAAACAAGGAACCATCGCAGTCCAAGAAGGGACAAAACAAGCAGCAGCCATAGCATCAACCAGCTCCAGAAAGTGAGCAGGCAATGGAGGTGGAGGAAATGCTTCCCCCGCATTCTTCATTGTTTAAAAGAAAACCGGAAGGAGGAGGGAGTCAAAAAGAAGAAGGGGAAGATGGATGTTGGCGAACACAATAGAGCAGAATGTGTCATGGTTGTTGCAAAGAGCCAATCCACCCCTGCATCACCTGTAAAAAATATCACTAAAAAGGGGAGAAGTTATTCTCAGTATTATTTCAGTAAGACATACATCTCCTTCCCCCAAACCCTCCTTCCAACCAGGGATGTCCTCTTACCAACCTGAAGTACTCTCTTCCCAAATTAAAACTCATTCTACCAAACTGAAATACCCACCCCTAAAGCAGTCAACCCGCCTCCAAGGAAAAAAAAAAAAGGAAAAATGTTTTCAGGCATGTGGAGGTCTGCAAAGGGGACAGACTAGCCTTAAGGAGGGACCTTTCCTCATTAAGGAAGGCTCTTCTTTGTTTAAATAGACCTTGGTCGACTTTCCGTCGAATGGAGATTGATTGATAGCAGGTTCCGAATCAATGACAGAGCCTTCAAATGGGGCATGACGGATATGTCTGACTGTCATCGGTGTGATCTTGGTTTAGAAGAAACAGTTGCGCACACCTACTATTGGCCTCAGTTGTGTCCTTTTTGGGACTATGTCAGCAAGTTGATAGCTTTTATCGCTTCCAATCTTCTTGTGCCAATCGATCTTGCGTATACATGCAATAATGTGTTGGCTCATTCTGGGGTGAAACGAATGGTGTTTCTAACATTGCTGGTCATAGCTTGAATGGTGATCAGAAAGCGCGACAGGATGGAATCTTACGATATGAGCATTATTCTTATCAGCATCTGATTAGATTCTTTGAGCATCAGCTCAGGATGAAGATCAGATCTGATAGAAAACACTTAATATCGACAGATTTCAGTGAACAGTGGGTAAAAGTAGCAAATCTGGTTCGCATGAATGGGACAAGTCTTGATTTTCTTTTTTAAGTTCCTTAGAGTACAACAGGGCAGTTTCCTGTGAACACCTCTCTGGTTAAGTTAGATGTCTTTTGTGTACCTAGTTAATGTGAATAGGTTCCTAGCTTTGTTCCCAGCTTTCTTTTGTTCTGATCCAAGTCAACATTCCCAACCCAGTGTTTGTTTTTTGGTCCCATTTTTTCATCTTGACGAGGTCAGTATTTGATTTTCTCATTCCATTATCTATTTTATCCTCACCTACTCCCTTAGCGAGTGTACTACTTGATTTCACCATTTGGCGGAATGCAGCAGCCACCTGGATTTTGTCAGGTGGACGGGTCTTATTAACATATATTTTGTCATATTTTAGTTCATTTTGTGTAGTTCATCCCCTCCCCTGCTTCATTTCATTATCATTAAATCTTTTAAGTCTATTTTTGTAATTATTGTATATATTAGCAAATTTTTATGTCATGGGTTTGTTGTTTGTGTTTTTTTTTTTAGGTACCCCTTGTAAATATGTGGTATTGTGGTGCATGAAAGATTGGGAGGTGATGGATTGTTAATAAGTCATGAAAGTGTTTAGCTAGGTATAGGATAGTTATGAAATTCTACCCTCAGCCCACACCCTATTTCGGCCATGTGCCCCATTTATTGTATTCATACAGTAATAAATACCTTGATCACTCAGCTTGTTCCACAACCAGGTGCTGTTTTGTTCAACTTGATCATTCTACACTCAACAGCTGAAACATTATGATCAGCGTCATTTTTACCAAAAAACCAACCATTCTTGGCTCAGAGGGCAGAATCAAAGTGCAGTGTCTGTGCACGACTCAGATACTCCCTATACACTCTTCGGCCGCCTACAGCACTTGCCACTTGGTGGCAAGTGTATAAGATTGCATGGTGAATGACAAGCTTAGTACCCAGTTATGCACTCTGGTTCCTTACATTAAAAACCAACCTTGTTTTACATCTCACCTCAAAAGGGAGAGGCTGGGTAAATAAAAAGCCTTTCTTTGCTTAGAGGACAGGATCAAAATTTATTATCTCTGCACTATATCTCGGGTTAGAAAGTGAGTATTAACGCGATCACTGTTTTCTGTGTACCTTTAGCTATTTGTACATTTCATTTGTTATCCCTCTAGCCGCAGTTGATTCCTGGAGTGATAACATCTTAGTTAACAGAGACTTGACTGCATCAGAGGTGGAATGGTCTAGTTTGTTCTAGATCACATTACCTACAGTCAACACAGTAAAGGAGACAAAAAGTTCAATTGCCATGTCCCACACATGTTCAGTCAGAGTTGAAACTGTCCTTCTCAAACAACCTTCCGGCCTGTGTCAACCCTTTTCAGATGACTGACGATGTTCCAGCCTGTGTCGTTACTACCAGACGTTGACAACATTCTATTCTGAGCTGATCTTGCCAATCACTTGACATTCCAGCCTCTGGCATTTCCAGATTTCCAACTGTTTGCTTGTTGTTTATATATTAATAAAATTCAACATCACCTTAGTCTCCTCATTTCCTTTACTGTTTTCACACATAAATGTTTGTGGGGGTCAATATCCTTATGTGGCTCTGCAACGGAACAAAAGGTTTCCCTAGAAAAAGAAAATCTAAATCCTTTTTAGAGTAGTTTCAAATATACATCTGATTATATATTAATGTAAATTTATATAAAATTATCTAACTGCATAATATAAATAGTTTTATATTTATTTGCTGAGATATGGGATAAATATGTACAATGTATATGCTAACAAATTGATGTGAACAAAGTATATGCTATCAAATTTGGAGATCAATTCAAATCGTCCTACAACAGGCCAATAATTATCACTAAAATAAAATTGATTATCAGCCACACAAAAACAAAAGTAGAAATAAATAGTGAATAAAACAATTCACAACTTGATTGATGGATTTGTATTTTTTTTTTTTTTTGCAGTTTACCTTTTGCAGGTTACTTACAACCAGAACTTATTTTTTAGATTTTAAGAACTTGATATAATGAATATTATAAATATAACTACACATTCACAATTCTCATAAGCAGACACAAAGAGGCATCTCATAATCTGAGATATGTGATAAATGTATATCATCCATATGTACAATGAACGTACTACCAAATGTGGTGATTGTTAATCCAAATTGCTATAAAAAGCCACTAATTACCAGTAAAATAAAGGAAAATTCAAATTAATATTGTCAGCTCTTATTGAATGATTGCCAGCCATGAAAAAAAAAAGTTATATATATATATATATATATATATATATATATATATAAAGTCAATAAGAACTTTTTTTTACAGCTTAATCTTTTGCAGGTTATTTAAAGCCAGCAAATATTTTTAGATAATTTTCTTTTGGAGATAATGAATGACAATGATACAAGTCTTACTAAATAATCTATAGCTGGGTGAGAGAATAGGTGAATTCATACTTTACCCAAGGGTATTTCTGAGCATAAATGAATATAAAAAACCTAACTGGAACTCTACACTCCAATTTCCAATGCTGAGCTGTTATCCATGAAACAACCCATGCATTCAAGCTTAGAGCACAATGTGATATTGCCGTAAGTTCAAAATCTTTGGATTTTGAATAGCACAAGTCACTTGATAAATAAATCCAAATCTGTATTCTGACTTTTCTTACTCTGAATAACAAATACAGCTGAGAAATAAAACTGAAAAGCCGTATGCTCTAGACTGCATCCACAAAGTCAGAATTTGATATTTTTATTTTTTGTCATAGCTTATCCACACTTATTTAATGCAAAAACATTTTTGTGATTCCCCTCACCCCCGAGTGAATATTGAATTAATACTTTTTTTTTTTAATTAACAGCGATTTCTCTTGATGCAGAAGTAGAAGAACAAATGAATTCAGCAGAAATCATCATAAGCCTTTGACCAACCAATGTCTCCAGAATCCCACCATACACATAATTTGTCAGACATCCACTTTAGGGATGTCTGACAAATCAACCATGGTGAGATTCAGACCTAGGTTTCATAGTTAGAAAACCAATGTTTTAACTAGTGTGCCCATTAGAAGAAATAAAGAACTTGAAGACTCAATATGCACAGAGAAGTAAAAGAGATGACAGAATGAAATCCAAAGCAGTAACCAACAAAAAGGTAAGGATACTAGCCTAAATGATTCTATTTTAAGAAACAAGAAATATATATAACACAGATGGAGGAGGAGAAACTGACAAAGAAATTAAGAGAGCGTGACAGGAGGTAAAATGAGAAAGATAAAGGAATGGTAGAGAGGATGGAAGTAATAAAAGATGGAAACGAACGAGAAAGAAAAGTCTAAATGAGAGACAGGGAATGATAAAAATCATAAAATGTACAAGATAACCTGAAGGATTAAAAAAAAAAAAAGACAGAAAGAATAACATTGGATCAAATAAAAAGTTTAGAGTGAAACCAATTAATATATCTAAAATGTTCCAGTATTGCTTAATTCTTTTAACATTTTCCATAGCTGTTCAGTCCAGTGAGTCATGAGTAACAAACTCCTTATGAGTAGCAGAATGAGATTCAGCTGTTCAGACTTGAAGTTTCCAAGCAAATTAGTTCAACAACCCTTAAAACAGGATTTAAACAAACAGGATTCACTCAACCAAGAAATGAACACAAGAACTGCCAGCCAAGAATTGGTGGGGAGGTTATTACTTTTGAATTGTACAAACATGAACATCTAAGACACCAAATAACATTTGTTACATCAGGGATGACAAGTGTTAAGAAGTCAGGCTAAAGAAGTCATGTTCTGCCATGTTAAAAAGCTGAACTTCATTTTCTCTAACTCATTGATCATCAATGTTCAATGCCAAAAGATGTTTGTTTTTGCTACTATACAATGTTTAGGGGGCAATAGACTTGAATTACACAATATCATTCTTTTGAAATTTGGACCTTGTCTGTATTTTTGTCCTCCACAAATGACATATTTGCTTCCTTGAAATTCTATTTAGTACCTGCATAATTTCCATTGCACTATTATTGGTTTACATATACCAGTAAAACAAATATTGTCTCCAGGGAAGGCGAGGAGACGGAGAGACACACGGAGAGAGACACGGAGAGACAGAGAGACACACGGAGACAGAGAGACACAGAGACAAAGACAGAGAAAGAGACAGGGACAAGACAGAGACAAAGAGAAAATACCAAGCTTCAACAAGCTTAAAAAATGAGTAATCAAATAAAAGTCAGTAGGGTCTTTTCCATTTATAATTTTTTTGTTTTACTGCATTGATTTCTGAATCTGTATATGTTATTGTATCTAAGTATTTAAACTACAATGTGGTAAACATTTTCTTTATATAAATCTATTTATTATTTTGTTACAGAGTTTATTTTATGATAAGTAAAAATGAATTAATCAGTGAAAGTTATAAACAATTACACATTTACACATAATTATGAAGGCTTTTACATCTAAAGGAGTCACAGTAATATCCAGGAAAGATTCCTAAAAAGTAAGACATGAATTCACATCACATTAGAAGTTTTTTTTTAATAAATTTTAATTCTAATTTTGCACTATTTTCTTTAGCAGTGAAAGAGTATATGAACCTTATTCATAAAGTTAATGGTTCAAAAGTTGCCAAATAAAGTTTATATGATTGTTTTGGTTTCGTTTTAAATTTGAAATGAAATTTTCCATTAAGAATAAAGCATCTTAAGTTCTATTCCACTCAAATAAATGAATATCCTATCTTGTATAGAAATGTCTACCCTGAAGTCTTAGCGATTTTTTTTTTAAGTATTGCCTCACCTTGTAAAATAAAATTCATTGTTGCTTCATAGATTGTTTTTGTCAGATTATGCCAAATACAACAAAATTATATACCTTTTCATTTGGATTAATATTCTCATCTTAGTTATGTTTACAAAACTTTTCATCCATTGTAACTTCCAGTCTTCTTCAGGTGTCTACTATCATCAGTAACTTTGGAATTTTTAGCCAAGCCCTTCATACAATCTGCAAGGATAACTTGTTCTTGCTCCATTTCCCAGCCTATCATGCCAGTTAATTTTTCACTTCTATTTACCTTTGTGTTGCTTACCATTTACTTACACTGAACCAGAAAATGTAACTTTTCCACACAACCTAACCAAGGGATTGAACTCACAACTGCTAGGAAACTAGATATGCTCTAACCAATGTTTTACTCCACTAAGACGTGGGGGGGGGGTAATCTGTGGCATAAATTTGAAACTTTAAACCCATGACTGTACTCAGAACTTCTGAGTGCCCTTTCTTTATTAAAAGGCCCAAAAGTCATCTATGCTAATTGAGAATTTTATCAGACGCTAACATGTGTATCAATTCTTTCAGTCATCTTAGAGAAATTATAATGCTAGAGGCTGTTTTGTCTTCATTACATTTCTTTCATATATAAGCAGCCATGTTTGATCTCAATGTCTCTTCTGGCAACATCAACTTTCAAAATTCCCTGCCCTTACCTTTAGAACACAGCTGGACTCACCCTTATTAAAAAAAGAATACTCAAAACATTCCACTGCCCAAGTACAAAGTTTTATGGCTCAAAAGCAACACCACTTAATTGTCCAAGAGATAACTGATGAAAGCCTATCAGGTTTTCTGGCAGTTGAGAGTCCAAGCTTTTAGTCAAACAATGAAAAATAGTCAAATACTTTAGTTCATTGAAAACACAGATGAATAAACTAGAGAGAATTTAAGCAAGATGAGATATCCCTTCAATATTAATAGTAGAAATAGAGAAATCTACTCCTACAGATTGAATAAAGAGTTTCAAACAAAATTACAAAGTACAAAAGACACCTGAAGAAGGCCAGTTGGTGCAATGGCAAAAACATTGTGAATATGAAACCAACTTAAGCTAAGTCAAGAGCAACATCATGACAAAAGTACCCCAAGACTACACAGGATGCTGCAATAATGTTAAACCCTCACTGGAAGAAGACATCATCAAGAACCGTGTAAATAAGAACCCATGCAGCTGTCATTGAGGTATAAAGACAAGATCAACCACTTCTTTAAAATAAAACTTAGTAAACAATAGAAAGCTGTAATCTTTGAGAAAACTGAAATTTGGTATAGCTGAGCACCTGGGACCACACATAAAAGAAAAACATGTGAACAGCATACACCTATATATTAAATAAAGGGTTTTGGTCAATTTTGACCACATAGTCAATAATTACCATCAAATACAAACACTCCAAGACCAAAGAAGACAAATGGCTGAAAAGTTAATTTTTTTTAAATTCAGGTAAGGGGAAATGTGGTTGACTATTTTTGCACAAGAAATAGTTTTTGATAAACCAGAGCACTGTATTTTATGGAATATGTGATTACATTTCATCTAATTCATTTAAAATATCCCTCCAATCCTATAAATTCAGGTTTGGAAACTGAGCATTCCTTATACCTAAAACAAAAGATTTACTCTTTATTATAGTAAGTTTCAACTAAAATATTCTCCATTTCTATTCGTGTTTTATTCAAATCAATTAAAGAATTTATTTTAATGCAAGCCTTTTCTAAAAAAAATATTTAAAATGAGATGACAATAACAAATAAAAAGTCATTTGTGAGTCGGATAAAAATTTTAAAAAATACAAAAATAAATATCTTTAATATAAAATATTAGTATTAAGATATATAGCCTAAGTATTGGTGTGTTAAGAAGTTTCACAAAGATTATGGAGAGTCTTTTATCACATGCTACTATGCAAATTATCACTACAAGCACTTATTCTGCAAAATTTTCCAAGTAGTAGCAAATGTTTCATTGTGACCAGACCATTTTCCAATCTATTCAACAAAACCACAGAAATATTCCTGGAAATTAAGTACCCACACCATTTAGCCATTTATTAGTTTCTTTTGCTTATTTTGGCCAATTTATTCTTTGAACTGCTCTAATTTATTTTACTTATTCAATGCAGTACATGTTGTCCATGAGCCATCATAATATTCCTGTATACTCTTTGGGTATTTTGTAAACATTTCCATAAAAGTTCTGGATTTTTTTTTTTTGGGGGGGGGGGGGGTCTTTTATCCAAACAACTCAACTAAAACCTATGAGCAATACAAAGGAAACATTCTCTTATAGACTCCATAAGATGTAAGTTAGTGAGCTTTTGCAGATGAAGATGCAGTAGAGCAATCCAATTCCAATTGGGTAATATCGTCTTACATTTCAGTATTTTTCAAATCTGAAACTAAAGATGTATACTAATAACAAAAAAAGGACCATACAGTGTACTTTTTAACAATATGTCAATGCACTTAATTTAGTGGTGTATTTTAATCAAGTTACAAGGTTTGATCAAAAACATATCAGGTAACATAGCTAAAATACAATGAACCACTTGACACAGATTGATCTTGAACTCTACTGTACACAGACACTAAGTGATAACATTCTCACTCATGTCCATTGTTTATAGCAGTTCTTGGAAGGAAAGTGTGTAGAGTGTAGTCATTTCAACATACAGTAGTGGTTCCACCAATGATCATAGCTTGTGAAGAAACTTTTGACCAAGCATAACATCTCCAGGCACAATATTCCCCAAGATCTCACCCCCTGCAGCATTTTCAAACAGTAAGATTCCTAAATGACATGTTTCATTTCAAGAACAGTCATTAGTTTGAAGTTCCTTCCCAGAACAAAACGTGCCATCTAAGTTTTTTTCTATTTTGTCATACACTTACCAACACTGAGAATTTCAGATCAAAACTTAGTTAATAACATCTCAGGCTATAGTTTTGTTGATGCACACTTCATCAGATAAAAGCATTGCATTGAGTTTGTTTTTTATTAATAGCTACTTATATCTCCAATTGTTACAACTGATAAATATTTTTGTGCTAATCTTAGCCTTTTTCTTTGTGTTCTGATTTCAACAAAAGAAAACTACTACCTCAGCATTGGATGACCTGTTTCTTTTGGCTAGAAATTGGGTATTATAATTTTAACTAATACACTTGTATAAACAGTAATTCAACTAATTTGAAACTACAATATATTAATCATCAAATTTAACATGATTGTAACAGAAAAATTCCCTCAAATAATCTCGGCTAAATGATAGTCATAATGTGTGTATTATCATAAAGGATGACTTAGACTAATCCATTTTGGAATGGAAAAACTTGAGTTGGAGAAAGAGAAAAACAGAATGGAAAAAAGTGAAAACAGAATAACAGAAAGAAGAGCAGGATGAAGGGAAGCTGAAAAATAAGAAAATATAAAGGAAAGAAAAAAAAGGGTAGTTAAAAGATAAAGTCTTCATCAACAAAGTAATTTCTTGGAAACTTCACAGAACATCTGTTTCAGTTGTCAAGCTGACAAGTTGATTAGATAAAATGCCAAAAAATAATTTTGTACATATCACACATATCAATGAAATAAAAACATTACATGTATATATTTGTGTATGTCCCCACACAAGAGGGTGGTGTAAGGTTATTGGGTAACCAAAGTGGTAAACAGGAATAATAAAAAATTTTTAAAAATATTGATAGAAAATAAAAAATATTTCTGATATTTGATCAGATTTTGAAAAGTAGGTCAAGCAGAGAATATTTCAAGAATCCCTTGTTCTGATGCACACAGATATATATATACACAAATAAACATATAAATAATACTGGATAATAAATGCAATATCAGTTATAAAATATATGACTCCATTCTCAACTATGCCAATTTTGAAAGCAAATAAGAAAACTCAAATTTTAACACTGGAAATTGTAGTTTGCAAAAATCATTATGCATAAAAAAACATTTAATATATCCTTTCAGAAATAATTAGCTGAGCTCAAAAGATAATTTAATCACTTGCTATCATTGCTAACAAATAAAATTGTCCACCTTAATCAGGTCTTTAAAGCACTCAAGAACAGGGAGGTCATGACTATAATAATATTGAAAGATTATTTTAATTATATAAAATATGTGGTCTCATAAAATTCATAAAAGTCATTCAAAAAATATATCTGAAATCAATAAAACAGTAAATAAAAAAATAAATAAATATCACTATACTTTGAGCTGCAAAGCAAGTCAACTAAGTCAACTTTTGTTCAATGTGACCAAAATTTCCAGTACTTTGTTTTGAAACTAGTTGCAAAATACAGTTAAAAACCTTTCCACTACCACCACTGGAAACTTTCGCTCAAACCAAAAATAACATAAAAACTGAATTTGTAGATAATAAAAAAATAAAATTTGTGGGAAGCAATCGTACAGATCAAGATGAACAACACTAACAGTCAGAATTTCAAAAGAACAATTCTCGTCCTTTTTAAAATAAAAGCCCAAGTGACATCAGGTAATTTTACTTATTTTATTCAAATTAAAAACAAAGTTAGCAATATTTTCTTTTAAATTTATAGGGAGCATAATAAACAAAAAGAGCTTGCAAAATTTGACACTCACAAAATATATTGAAGGCAGAAGCGAAAAAAACGCATAACCTACCAAATGAGCTTTTGTAAATGGATGGCTGAACAGACTTTAGAAAAAATAGCAAAAAGACAATTTACTAAGAGCCACAAAGAACAGGAAATTATTAGACAGGATTGTTAACATCCCAAAGGGGATTGACAAATTGAAAAAAAAAAAAATACAAAGATCGTGAACTCCATGATCTAATCAATAGCTGTATAGTTTGTGTTATGCCAGTGGCTATATGTAGTTTTGAATTCAGAGTTGTTGTCCTCTTAGACTGGTTGCCATCCAAGGAGGAAGAACTCAGTCTACTCTACTATTTAATTTATAGCTTGGTAGAGTAAAGGGGGGGGGTCATACCTTCCCCAAAGGTCTTTGTGTGAAAGTGAATGCAACAAATTTGACTGGAATTTGAAGACAGTTTGTTAATTTATCATTAAGAGTTGCCATTCAGTACATCAGCTGCACATCTATCTACAAACAAATTAAAGAAAATTAAGTAGCATTCAAAAATGCTACTTTACTTGACTAAGAATTCTGCATGAATTATGTAAACCAGTAACTTTACCTGATTATAAACAATATTATTTCAGGGAAGCTGGGGAATAGACAAAGACTGAAGAATATACAAGTTCACCTGATCTAAAAAATTAAGTCATTTTTATGGTGACCTGTATGCTAGATACACATTGTGACTAAGAACATGATGTAAACAACGAATCTTGCCATATATAAGACACTGGTTTTCATTTCCATATCAAAGTAACTTTATCTACAACCAGGAAAACTAATCTTTATGATAAGCTACACATTACAAAACTGACACATAAAAGGTATCACAAATATCTAGAAAGGTTCTGCAATTCCAGTACTGAACTGTAAGTTTTAACACTTAAAAGGCTCGGCCCAATGGAAGTTGAGATGTTCTCAGGCATACAAATTACACTCTCCTAAGTTAAAATATTTCTAACCTGTTTAAAATAAGATTCATATAAAGTAATTAATTATGAAACCATCTATCAGGAAAACACTTCAAAATGCAAAATAACTAAATTTATATTCCTCGGTCTTATATTTCAATAAATATGCATTTACTGTAATGGTTAGTGACATGCAAAGTGGAATTAACTCACAGTTTAATCACAGTCAGCTCCATTCTGTTGATTTCAAACTAAGGGCCTTGTAAAAAGGTAGGTATTTACCTCAACTCATGGGTTAAATAGCAAAGTAGACAACGTCCTCTTGACGTTCTCTTGCCTTGATTGACAGCCAGTCTCTGGGAAGGAAAACTGAATTCAAACCAGAGGAGAGCTGTTTGGAGACTTTGAAGAGCACTAAGTAGCATTTCTCTATAGTGTGGCTGATTCTGCATAAGCCTTCACCACGGAAATCATATCATCTGTGTGGGTAGTCAAGTAGTTCAGTTCTTAGACAAACTGTTAGGCCTTCATACATCATAATCAGTGGGAGAGTTTATGCAGCCAAAAGAAAGGGTTACTGGCACTAAATTTATACCTTACACATTACCTTCTTGATGATTACAAAAGATTAAATTATGTTTACAAATCAAAATTCAAAATGTTAAAATATATAAAGCAAAAAAGCCCACAAGACATTATCATTAAAGCAGCAACAGGCAAGTTGTGGAAACATGTTCACAAATTATATATTGACTATCAAATGTTAAACAAAAAAAACAAAAAAGTGATATTTTGGATAAATGTTATAATTTAGGAAAAAGTTTTTTCCAATTTCGAGCAAAACAATCATATATGATAAAATATTACTCAAAAATAAGGCCAGATAAAGAAATAATATTCATATTTTCAAGGATATGCAAAAGTTATATAATTTTACCCAATCCTATTTGCATGAGAACAAGCTTATTTCTCAAGCCATGATCTTTATACAGTCAAGTTTTCAGCATTCACTTCATATTTAAATCCCAACCTAATATGCATGTTCAATAGACAAATTGTGATTATGAGGTCATTGAAAGGAAATTTTGGACTTTGTGAAAGAGATTTGAAATGTTTATATTAACCCATGCTGATAAAGTGTGTGAGATACTTCTTATGCATTTTATAGTTAAAGATTTGAGTGAAATGATAGAAGACTCATTATTAGGAATGACAGTAAAAGTGGCTCTGAGAGTAAGACTTCATGATGAACAGGAAAATATATTGCCTTCTGGTTCTATAAATGAAGGAAAAATAATAAAATTTATACCAAATCTGTTTTCTTTTTGAACATCTAGTATTACTTCAATGATGCATGAAGTTTTGTGACAAGTTTGCGTTGTATTAAATGTATGGTGGCAGGACAAAGAAGGTTTAGGAAATAATTATATTAGTGAAAAATTATAAGTTAAATTGATGTGAATGTCTCATTGAAAGAAAGAGATAAGTAGTCATAAAAGTCATTTGGTAGGAGAGTGAATTGTGGATTACTGTGGTGATATCCTTTTCTGGATGTCATTAAAGAAGGGAGGTCGCTATCAATGAGTAGCGTGAATCATGACTGGTTTGCCAGCCAACTGCCAGAGAAGTCTCTGATAGGCTCCGATCAGTTTCAATTTTTCTTTGTCTCTTCAGGTGGAAGTGGATGCTATTGATGAAAATTCTGAATTGTATTTTTCTTTGGGTATGTAAGTGAAACAGAAACTGTGTGGAATCTATATGCAGTTAAAGTTTTAGTTCAGCTTTGAGTTCTGGAGCATTCACATCTGGCCAGTGGCGGAAATAGAAGATCTGGTTTTATGAAGTGATTTTCATAAAACATAGCATTTGTTATAAATGTAATCTCTCCTGTTATGTTCATTGGAGTGAAAAGAGCTTGAGAGTTAAAAATTAACTTGGAAATAAAAATTAAAAAATTAAAAAAAAAAAGAGATATTTGAATGTAAATATTTTGATGAACTTGGCATCTTAAAAGAAACTTGGAAATTTGTGCATATGTTGAAAAAACGATTTTATTTGTGTGTATAACAGGATACTGAAATATTCTGAGCCCAGCCTACTTCCCAAAATCAGATAAAATTATCAGGCATGAGAATTTTCTTAAATCTCATCTTGCTCAAACTGGCTTATATTCTGAGGATGATGCAAACAAATTTAAATACTGTTTCATCAATTGATTATAGACCAATTATTACATTTATGTAGTTTTCATAGTTAGTTTGATTACATTTTTTTTGCTTTGTGCATGATACATATGATGCATATCAAAAACAGTGTTTAAAAGTACTAAAACGTAAATCTAAGATTAAATTTTGAAAATAACCTCTTGCTGAAATTTACTCATGAATTCATGGACAATAAAATCCCAGTTTTTGATGTCAATACAGAGCTAAAAACCAACAAATTTATCACTTATCTGTATAAAAAAGCCACCAGTAAGAACTTGTCTTAATTATAATAGCCAATGCTCAGAAAGATATAAAATAGCAATAATAACAAACTTCTTAAATCCCAAAGACTATTTTTGAAACTAAAACATACAAAACATTAGTAAACAATTTTCCCCAACTACATCACTGATAAACAAATAAAATTATTCTTACAAAAAATATGACACTAGCATTAAAAATAAGACAAGAAAAACATGAACATATTTTATTGCAGCCAAATGCACATTATAAACAGGACAAATTTCTATACAAAAAATTATTAAACACCATATTCCTGCCTTAATTCCTCAAAAACATGTAAAATTTATATTATAGAAAATGGAAGACAGCAAACCTTGTTTATAATGATGATATTCCTATCAAATCTAAAGTAGTGATGACTAATATATGAATTTCAATGTGCTGAACCAGATTGTTTCTTGCCATAAATCAATTACCTATATTGGCCATACTACCACTTCCCTGAGTAGACACCTTACACACCACCTATCTAGTAATAATAGTTCAATAAAAACATTTATTAAACCATAACTTACAAGAACCCTTAAGAAAAATTTTTGTTGAAAACACAAAAAGACTATTTAAAATTACACTATCAAGAACTTTTTTCCTACTATCAACCTTACACTTTAACAATGGAAATGGAGTTTTGAAAGTTTTTTTAAAGATAAGAAAGATGCTCACACGATACCTGTCACATGATGCATGTGACAGCATTACAGTCAAACATGAGAACATCACACCACCAAAAAATAAAATCATTGAAAATGGCCTGTGAAAAGGCTGAAAGTGCTTGAAAAGTCAAAAATTACGGAACAATTTTACATTCACTATCTCCAGCAACATTTAAGAATACTGGAAAAATTAAATCAAAAATTAATAAAATCTTTGTGAGTGATTTTTAACAAAGCATTTTTAAATGAAAGATCTCTCTCTCTCTCTCTCTATATATATATATATATATATAGAGAGAGAGAGAGAGATCTTGAATAAGTTCACTAATTTTTCATGAAAAGTAATGTTCTATTTACAAAAAGTAGAAACCTTTTACTGAAAGTATTGTTCATCACTAACCACTACCTTTTCATCTTTCTGGCAGCATTTCAATTCAACATTGGAAGAATCATTTTGGGTTAACCACAAGTTTACCCATTCTTTTGGGCATCTTCATAAGAATGAATTGATTGGAAAAAGTGATAATCATATGGGTAAATACTGGTGAATACGGCATTTAAGCATTTCCAAGTAGGTTTTCACCCGGTTTGCAACATGTGGCTTAGTGTTGTCATGTTGTAAAATCACTTTTGTGCCTGCCTGTACAACAGCCATTTTTTTCTTTAATGCTTGGCTCAAATAAATCAATTTGAGTTGATAGTGATCTCCAGTGACAGTTTCAGTTGTTTTGAGCAACTCATAATAAACTCATAATAAACTCAACCCCACCAAATGCAGAGCAGAAGATTTGAACCATGGATATTCAATTTTGCCACTAATGCTGATGCATAGCTGGGTTTATCTCACAATGATTTATGCTTAGGATTATTGTAGTGCATCCATTTTGCATCATGATATGATAAAAAAAAACTTTCTTTTTCTGCTGTTGAAGCAGCTGTTCACATGTGACAAGATGTCATTCAATGTCTGTCATTTTCAACATATATGGCACCCAATATCTTTGCTTTTGAATCATTTCTAATGCGCTCAAACATTTTGAAACTTGTGTGATCGACTCTTAATGATTCCACAAGTTCGGCTTGCACCTGACAAGAGTCATTATGAAGTAATCCCTCCAAATCTGTCTTGTACTTTCTTTTGAATAAAGTAGTACAGTAAAATTTTGTGCAAATACTTTCTTTGGCACAAAATCTGACATGCTTAATGGTATGAAAAACAAAGTTGTTTGCACTTCAGCAAAATCACATGCACTGAATTTCAAGTTTTATAGTAATTCTTTACAAATACATTACCATCTGAAACTACATGTATGCAGTTGTGGAAACACCATTTGTTAGAAAACAGTACTTATTCAATGTTCTAATATATTTTAGGGAATGATTTATTTATTGTAGATTAAAAGAGAGGTTACTTTTGCTTATTTTCTATGGACAAAGGCATTGTAAAAAATAAATTTAATATATATATATATTTAAAAAATTCATTTTTTAAACATCTGGATATACAAAATTGTATTTTTCAAATAAGAAATTAATCCCAAATTTTAATACATCTTTAAATGTATATGCACAGTGCACCAAATATTTGTATTTTGAAGTTTTACATAACCTTTGCAACATTGTTATTGGCTAGCAGAACTTGTCTTGAATTGGAAATGACTTATTTTCTTTACGTTTAATATGTAATTTGTGAGAGGAGGGAAGGTTACAAAATCCAAGAAATTTATGCATATGTTTATGCAAAATAACAGAGTGAACCTCTTATTTTCCAAGAGTCAATATATTTTTTGTTCAAATGACACAAATCTAATATTTCTTGTAAGACATTTTTACAAATTAATGGACTATTTTTTTCTTTTTACAATTTAGAGTACATTGTGGTGCAGTGGATATAAGCTCAAAATGAGAAATTGGAGAGCAGTTTTCTAATTCCAGTTGAATTCATTGCATTCACCTAAGTGCAAATAACCTAGTGAAAGGTGTTGGTTCATTTCTTCTCCATCCAGCTCTTTTGAGACATGATCACCCAAGTATGTATCATGTATGGCAGTTAACTGACTGACAGAGTACAAATGTTATAAAAAACTTTTTATATTCCTTTATAGACCAATGATGGTTGTCTTCATAACTGGCTGCATGACTCTTCCTCTTAACTTTCAATCCAATCTTTAATTCCCTACTCTCAACTAAAAAATCTGATATCTAAATAAAATTTTATCATCATCAAAAAGGTGACTGTTAGGAATAATTTGGTTTTCATTTTCCAGTTGCAATAAGTTAAAAAAAATACTGAAAATTTCATTGTTAATGACAATTTAAAAAGCCCTATTTTGACAGAACAGAATTGTTTGAGCTTGAATAAATCTTACAGCTTTACCTTGCAATTGGTTCTTTGCATAGATTTGCTAAATAGAAGAGATTGATCTTAGTCTTTTGCAAATCATCAGAGCAGAAGACCCACCTCTATAAAATTCAATAGTTGTTATACAATTTGACGAGACTTTGCAAACTAATATCTTGACAGCCACTTCAGTATATAACAGTAATGGATTTACCATTTCATTACTTTTTTCCACTACATCTTCCCAAATAGTCACATATTAAGTGGATGTGCTTTAATATTTGTTAATCTAATACATACCTAGAGTGTTATGCACTTTATAGTTTGTATGTTTGTTTTTTTCCTTTTATTGACCACTTAAATCAAGGATAGAATAAAGTTAAATAACAGTGAATAGTGATTGAGTCAGGAAAATAAATCCTCCACAACAGCCAAGAAGTGAAGGTGAATTGGTAGTTACTATAGTTAAATTGTGAAGTGAAATATTGTGCCAACTCAAATAGTCTAAGTATTAAATATTAACTCACATTTTGTATTGCATTTAATTTAACAAACTACAAGTTGGCTTGTAGTTTGACTTATGATTGTTGTCACAATGTTGGTTTATAAATTCAAAATGAATGAATGCTTAAGGTTTATTTTCTTTTGTATACAAATACAAATTTGTATCCTTCTTGTGTAACAAAGTTCGTAAGGAAAGAATGAGAGTGAGACACTGCCATTAACAAGCAATCAGCCATTAGTTCTTTGTAGATTAGAGGTGTAGAACAGCCTGCCTGACTTTCTGGTGAAATGGAAGAGAACTAACCTTAAAGCTATATTTTTTCCTTTTGGTTGGTTAGTGCCATAGGACTGCCCTTTGCTTTGGTACAGGATCTTTAATTTTTTGTTTTCACTTATTCAAGTATCAGGTTTCAGAAATTAAGTTAACTGATTCAACACTCTTTAAGAATGTTGGTGTTAATGTTAATGAAATGTCTAGGAGATATGTCAGGGGATACTTTTCAGGGGATTTAAAAAAATGTTTTTATTTTATATCAGCCATTAAACTTTTACTGCTGAAAACTAATCAGTAAAATTTTTCCATGTCTTCAGCCATTTCATTTTTCTGCTATATTAAGTAAAATATTTTATGAGGTCCTTAACCGTCTTTGATAAACAATCAAATGCTGTTTAATTCTATTCATCTTTAAAAGTTCTAATATGTCATCGGTGAATTCTTTGTGACTTTTCATCTTTGAAGGTTTCATAGTATCATTAATAAATAACCTTTAAGACTGAAGGGTTAGTCTTTGCATCCTTTGTAGGTCAAGGTAGAAATCCAAATCTCAAATATTTCTATAAATACTCTTCATAATTGCTTCTATAATGTGAACATTGCTGCAAACATTGGTAAATTTTTTTGCCAAACATAAATAAAAGCAGTTGAAACACTGAGCTGTGATTATTGTTTCTAAAATTCAAAGCAAGCAAACTGAAGGCCAGTAGATGAAATAAATATTGTTAAAGATAAAATGGGTTGTCTACACAAA
Source organism: Ascarosepion bandense (assembly GCA_037127315.1). NCBI lineage: Eukaryota > Metazoa > Mollusca > Cephalopoda > Sepiida > Sepiidae > Ascarosepion > Ascarosepion bandense. The sequence continues at coordinate 53,976 of JBBBDQ010029961.1, forward strand.
TATAGGTAACCACTATAATGTTTGAAGCAATGAAGATATATGTTGAATTAAAAAAAATAAAATCCATTATTTCTTTAGAAATTGTCTTGTTTACAGTTCGGATATGAAACGAAACAGATGTCTTTCAAGAAAATCAAACGCATGAGGGAACTCTAAAGATAAATAGAACCTTGTTTTATGGTGAAATTATTTTGTCGCCAAGTGATTAAAGCAGACAAGATGAAACAGTGCTTTCTCTTGCAAAAGGAGACAAAGGGTCAAATCCTGCTGGAGACACTTATTCTTTTTTATCTACATTAACAATCTCCCCGATGCTATAAAATCCTGAGTAGGCATGTACGCTGACAACACCACACTTTACTCTCACCTCGATCAAAAATCTGGTGAGGGTGACAAAGCGAACCTCGCTGCCGACCTCCAATCTGTAGTGGACAGGGGTAAGAAATGGCTCGTAAATTTTAATGCTTCCAAAACAAAGCTGCTATCAATTAACCATCATAGACAATCGCTCCTACCTTCCATTAGCCTCCCTGAGAGTAAAACACTATGCCTCCTTGGCCTCACTCTCTCAGCGAACCTCAAGTGGAATGACTATATCGAATCCATTGCTAAATCCGCTGCTATGAAAGTCGGTTCCCTGTGCAAGGCCAGGAAGTTTTTCCCCCGTCTGAGTCCATCCTGCACATATATAAATCTACCATCTGCCCGTGTATTGAATACTGCTGTCACATCTGGTCGGGTGCCCTTGATATTCTCCTCAGAGTTCTTGACAAAATCCAACGGAGAATCTGTAATGGGATTGATACTGACTTGGCAGCCTGGCTACAGTCACTCTCTCACCAGCCTGATGTGGCTTCCCTGTGCCTCTTCTATAAATACCTTCACGGCTTCTGCTCCGATGAACTTAGATCACTGGTGCCCCCTAGGTATGAATTTACACAAGCTACTAGACTAGCAACAAGGTCCCACCCCTTTTACAGTGAAACCAATAAAATGTAGCCGCAATTTCTACTCTAACAGCTTCTTTTCTCACACTTCCCGCCTGTGGAATTCCCTTCCATATACTTGCTTCTCCGACAGCTACAATCTCCAGGAATTTAAGTGTAAGGTCAATAGACATCTATCACACTAACTCACATCCATTCTCTCAAACTCTCTTCCCATCTACCCGACCCTCGGTATCCTCATTCATCTATTACCCTCCTCCTGACATTTCCTATAACTAACCACTCTTTCTCATCACTTTTCCCTATGTAACCCCCTGTGCAACAGTGGCAGTGGAATGCCTTCCTTGAGGTAAAATGGTTTTAAAAAAAAAGTTCTTGAGTGTGCAGACTGGTAGACAAATACTACTTAAGATAAACAGTGTCTACTCAAATATGTGTATCCACTAAAAATAATGTCTGAAGTAATTAAAATATGTCAGATTAAAAATAAAATCCATTAATTCTTTATAAAAAGAGTTAATGGATTTTATATAATTTATTTTACTTCAAAACATTTTTAATAGATACCCCATAAAGGCGAGCGGTGGTGATGGAATCCCAGTGATAGTCTTTAAGAGGTGTGCCCCTAAACTCTCCCCTGTCCTCTCTAAACTGTTTAACTACTGCCTTTCTGCTTCCTGTTTTCTTGCATGCTGGAAGTTCTCTTCAGTCGTTCCTGTTTTTAAGAATTGTGGTGAACCCTCGGACCCATCCAGCTATCGCCCTATCAGTCTTCTACCGACATTCGGGAAAGTGTTCAAGGCCATAATCAATGCTGAAATAGTTCAACATCTTACTGCCTACAAACTCTTCTCTGACAAGCAATATGGCTTCCGCTTTGCCAGGTTCACTGCCGATATGCTAACAAACTTTACAGAGTACATGCTCCGGAACCTCGATGAGTCAGGCAAGGCTCGTGCAGTTGTTCTGGACATCTCCGAGGCTTTTGACAGGGTCTGGCACTCAGGCCACCTTTGCAAGCTACGGGGTTACAGCATTACCGGATGCCTGCTTGACCTAATCCAGTCCTTTTTAAACAACCACAAAATAAAGGTCGTTTTGAATGGGCATGCCTCTTCATCCTACAGCACGAATGCCGGTGTCCCCCCAGGGCTCTATCCTGGGCCAGACGTTCTTATTTTCATCAATGACCTCCCAGATGAGATCAAGTCCCAAGTAGGCATCTATGCAGATGACACCACAATATACTCCCGCACCAGTAAGAAACCTGGCATGGCAGACAGATAATCTTGCTGCTGACCTTGAACGGGATCTACACTCTGTGGTGAATTGGGGCAAGAAGAGGCTTGTCAACTTCAATGCATCCAAGACCAAGTCTGTCAACCATCACAGGCAACCTCTCCTGCCTCCCATAAGCATAGACCAAGCGATTCTCCCTGAGTGCAATCCACTGCGCCTCCTCGGCCTTACCCTCTCTTCTGATCTCAAGTGGAACCGCTACATCGAATCCATAACTAAATCCACTGCTAAGAAGGTTGAGTCACTGTGTCGATTCAGGACGTTCTTTCCGCCTGAATCCATCCTGCATACATACAAGTCTACCATTCGACCCTGCATGGAGTACTGCTGCCATTTATGGTCAGGCGCCCCTGCTGCTCACCTGAGTGTTCTCAACAGGCTCCAAAGGAGAGTTAGTAACGTGATAGGTGCTGACTTGGTGGCTCGACTACAGCCACTTCCCCATGGACGAAATGTGGCCTCCCTTTGTCTGTTCTATAAATACTTTCATGGCTTCTGCTCAGACGAACTTAAGTCACTGGTGCCTCCTCAACAGGTGTTTACTCGTGCAACCAGAATGCCAACTGGGTCCCACCCATTCACAGTTAGGTTAGCCAAATGCAGATGACAATTCTACTCCTGCAGCTTCTTCTCTCGCACTTCCCACCTGTGGAACTCGCTCCCATATTCTTGCTTTCCTGATGGCTACAACCTCCAGAAATTTCAATGCAATGTAGATACTCATCTACTAACCACTTGACTCTAGCCCTACCCCCACCCCGTATATCCTTCCCTTTCTCTCCCCCCTTGCCACTGTCATCACACCTGCATTTTCATCTTTCTATTGCTTCTTTCTAATTGGTTTGTAATCCTCTTCTCCCTCCTCTAATTTTCTTTCAGTTATGTAGCCACCCACACACACACATCAGTGGCATTTACGCCTTGCCCGGGGTGAAATGATAAAATAAAAAAAAATAAATAAAAAAAAAAACAAAAACTAGTATTTGAGTAGATGTACCATTTATTTTAAATGGTATTAATTTTTTTCTACCACCCTGTGAACTAAAGAAAACCCAACAAAGAAAATGTGCTCTCCAGCAGGACTTTAACCTGAAACTCCCTGCAGGATAAACTAACTGCATGCTTTTACTGTTTGACTATAGAAAACTTCAAAGAATAAATTCTTAGTTGAGTTTTCTTGAGTGCGCAGATTGGTAAACAAAATAAATACTAAAGATAAATGGAGCATCTGTTCAAATACAGGTATCCACTAAAAATAATATTTGAAGTAACAAAAAGTAAAATCTTTTTCCTTTAAAAACAAGAAAAACTGTTTAAAAAAAAAAAATTTTAAAAGCATATATAATGTCAAACAATAAAACCAACATTAAGAAAAAATTACTTATTGTAAAACGACAGGTTGAAAAAAAAAAAATATAATGAAAAATTGTTTTTTTCCATTTGCTGCTTTATGGTGAGTAATTTGTTTTTCATCTCTTTGCTTTTCCTGTTGTTTATTTTGTATATTTGTGTCCATTTAAAAAAAAAAAAAAAAAAAAAAACAAGTTTGTCCCAAGCAAAGCAGTAAAGCCACTAAGACAAGGAGTTACTGAGTTTGAGTGGAAGTAGTAGGGAAAAAAATTACTAAGGAGCACAAGGAGGCAACCTTACAATGAGAAAAGAACTGAAGCTGAGATGCTAGATCAGGGACAAAAATATTGAATAGTTATATAAACTTTTAAAAAGTCTAATAATTCTTTCATAAAATTTTGTAGCTACCAGAGGTTGTTTCATTTAAAAAGGAAAGAATTAAAGTAAACCAGACAAATATCTTCTGACCTACTCTCTAATTTCCTAGGAAAAAGAATTTTTAATTGTTCCAATTTTGATGTCATTAGAAGTCTATGACAGTATGCTATTATAGAAGGTTAATATGATTTTCTATCAACTATTCTAATCAACCCTTGATTAATTTTCAACCCCCTAAAATATTTTATCGATTTCTAGCAGGAACTGTTCTAAACAGTGGTAAGTGTCTTTTTGCATTTTAAAAAAGTCTTTGCTAACACAAAATCTTAAATTTTCATTGGGTAGCTGAGTTCAAATTCCAGTTGAATTCCTTGCGTTCACTTATGCACAAATACCCTTGGGAAAGGTATTAATCTGTCTCTCCTCCAGTTATGGGTTAATAGGACAGATTGGGTTCTATAGCCTTAACTGGCAACCAGTCTACCACAGAAAGCAATGGCAAATTACTGTGGGATAATCTTCTGCCCAGTCAGACAGGATCTCCAAAAGCATGTATCATGTATGGCACTTAACTGACTGACTCTAGACAAGGAGTGGTACAGTTGATTCCTTTAGTTTAGAAAAGGAGTGTTTGCAAAGTATGTAGACCACTCAAAAAAGTTTTGCAAAAGCTGGCCTATGGGTTTTAGTTTTGAATAATTGAGCAGTAATTTATTACCTTCCTTACCTTTCACAATGACATGCTGAAAGGAAATGAGGATTGTCCCACCTTGCTTGCCAGGATAACAGTGAGTTAACATTCTCTTCAGGACAATAAAAGGAAGCTCTCTCTTTGCCTAGGAAATAAAATGTGATAAGTTACAGACATGTCCAGTTTTCTCTTCTGGGAAGATTTAGCAATGTGGCAATTCTACTACTTAATTTCAAACATGCCACATGGACATCTCAAACAAACTATGGTGAAGTACATAAATGGTTTCGTTCCTTCTGTACATGTAATTTTTTTGTTCTTTATATAAATATAAAATTTGTCCATGTTGAATTGATATATTTTCAATTTGTTGAATTCATTTACTTTGAAAGATTTCATCCAAATCAGCAACATGACAAAACTTGAGTTCAGCTACAGCAATGTTAAACAAGTAACTTAAGGAGTCCAGTTAGAGGGAGATAACTCATGACTATGAAAAGAAACTTTGCACCTGGAATAATAATGATATACCTCAGTGATCATAATAAAGGGTTCAGTTTGAAATTCCTAGCACCTGAAGAAGACCAGAGCGTACAATGGCCAAAACATACAAATGGCAAAAATGAGGACAATAGTCCAAATAATGTAAATAGTGTAACAAGTTTTTGTTTGAAGTTTAGCAGATATTTCCCTAGAGTTGTGTTCTGAGAGTAGCTGGTTGACCCAGGTGCCATAAAAACACAGTGATCCACTAAGCATACAAATTACTGAAGGACATGCAACTAGTCCAGAAACCTGAGCAAACCTGTCTTCATAAAACCAGAATAGGTATTCCTTAAGTGAGAGATCAGAAGAAAAGATCAAGCTTCTCTACTTGTGAAGAGTGAAACCAGACTTTCTATCTGCATCCTGATTTACTTCTGGATCACCAATTTTTATCATCAAACTCAGCTCTTTTTATGACATTCTTTCATCTTAATTTTTTTTTTTTTTAAAAAGGACAAAAAAAGGCATGTGTCACCTAACCAGTCAAGTGTAGCTTAAATGATAAAATATAAAATATTTCTGTATGCTAAGCTTTATTTTGATTTTTTTTTTTTTAAATCAGGTTACATTCAATGAACTCATAGGTAATTTGAGTTTATATTTACTTGATTTTGTCCCGATTTTCAACATTTCAACAAATGTTGCTTGAGCAAATGTTAACAGTCACAAGCAAGCAACTAAGTGTTATTTTACACTTTATGACTGAACTTTGATCTTCACATGATGTTCTCTCAAACCCAGAGTTTTAACCAATTGTGACGAACTGTTGTTCCATCAGGAAGGATCCATGCTTTTGTCACCTATTGGGATAAATTCAATGCAGACCTCAAGTGAAACTCATTATCCATCAATAAAAGATACTGGAAAAAATGGTCAGTTCCCTGTATCACTCTAGCAAGTAGTTTACTCCTGCTATCCTGCTTTACAAGAGCCAGATCAGGCTGAAAATTGAATACTGCTGTCATGTATGGGTTGGAGCTACCCAGTCTTAACTTTAACTGATAATAGTTCAAAAGTGTGTTTGAATCATTGGCAACAAATTATTTTCCACTTCATCCCTTTCTTCCAGCCTCTTACTGCTCTATCACCTTTTTCCATGGAGAATGTTTAGCTGAACTACACTCCTTAGTTCCACCAGTCATAACCTTCACAGCTAAGACTCAACATGCCATGCACATTGTACCAAACTACCATCATACCTTTCATATTCCCCTGGTGAGATGCAAGTTAAATTCACTTTCCACAAACAGATGTCTTGCAAAGCTGACTCCAAAAAGCTTGCTTCCCTGATCACTACATCTTAACCTGTTCAAGTCTAGGGTTAACTTATCTTTCATAAGTATCTGCATAAGCTCTGCCTCTTATTTTGTTCCTATCTACCTCAAGTAGCCCTTAGGCTTTTTACAGAGTGAATAGTGTAGAGAAAAAAAAAACAAAAAAAAACATTACCTCTTGCTTAAGAAGTAACATGAAAAAATTAAGAACTCTACATGGGCTTTTTCAATCTAAATTATGGTGCTAACCTATTTCTTCAGAGAAATTCACTGACTTAGAACTTATCCAATTTACTATATTCCAACATTATTCTCATAGAAAAATAATTAGTCAGTTTGCTGGCTCCAGTCTCCAGAAATCAAATTTAGATATATTCCTGTTCTTGCTAACAGATTATGAAGCTCTTCACAACTGCTAAAGTCAATTCTTATCAGCCCTACCCTTACAAATCTACTCTCTGCAAATATTAGCTGAAGGTTTCTTTTCCTTTTAGATGAACTATTCATATTAAACAGAAATATTTAAAAAGAAAAAAAAATATTCATAATTTTTTTTTTTTGTGAACCAAACCAACCATCAAAGATAAATGCCTATTCCCAAGTGGAAATTTCCCTGAAGAAAGGGAGAGAGAGAAAAAAAAAAGGGGGGGAGCACCAAACTCCCTCTTGACATTTTGCTTTTGGATTTTGTTTTTTTTTTCTTTCCATTGCCAAGCTACAAATATATCCTTATCTTTTGGAGGGGGGGGGGCAGATACGGGAATCAAATCAAATCTTAATTGTTTCTATTTCTTATGTATACATGTGGTAAGGTAAGAGCCCAATTGTTTTGTCTGGCAAAAGGGCACAATTATTGGTCACCAACAAAGTGAAAGAACTCACTAAACAGTGTTCTAGAGGACCTTTCAACCTTTATTCTAAGGCAAGTGTCCAATGTGTATGTGTGCAATTTTATATTAAATGTGATAAAAATAGTTTTAAGGTATGCTATATTTATGAGTAAGTGTACTCAATATCACAGAGAACATACGTAAGGATAAAATATAAAAGTGGACACTGAGGTCAACACCTAGTGACAATGTTTCACCCAATCTTAATCTGGATAAGATCTATTATATTATCCTAATGGTTATATGTTAGGCTGTAACAATTGTTCAAATTATTCTATAGACTATTGAGTAGGAATAATTGTGGATCCAAATTCAGTTATTTGTAACTATTTCATAGTGTAGTTAACTTTTCACTAGTTATTTATTGATTCAGTCAAATCCCATACGTGATATATGCTTGGGTGATCATGTCTCTTGAGTAATAGGTTGCCATTACTTTCTGTAGTAGACCAATTGCCAACCAAAGCTATAAAACACAATATGTTCTGCTATTCAACCCATAACTAGAGGGAGAAGAGATGGATTTATATTTCCCAAGGGTATTTATGCATTCACTGCCTGGTGGAATTTGTCTTTAATTTTTCTCCGTACTATGTCAGTCTCTTTCTTTCTTCCTTCAGCTGGCTAGCTGTATTCTAGTGACCTGGTCACACTGTCTTTTTGACTCCCCCCTCCCTGGGCCTAAAAGTTAAAATATTTTCTTTAACCACCGGCATAACAATATGGAATCATCTCTTAAAATATTGTTAATATTGTTAAAATGTAAGCCATTTTTTCTTTTAGCTTTTGCTTAAATTTAAAAATGTTCATGCTTAATTGAAAGATTAATTTTGTTTTTCTAGCCAAAATTTCACTGCCTGGACTTTAAGTTAAAACTCAGCAAGTCACCATCATTTTCTTTCTATTGGAGTAGATAGACTAAACTATCGCCCGGTTCATACTCCATCCACGTCTATTGAACAGATGAAGAGGCTCATCCCTTGTTTAGGATGTGGTTTCCAGTTTTTCTCTTTTCCAGTCTTTTCACTCTTACGTAGCCCCCCTGCGCATCAGTGGCATTTTCGCCTTGCTTGGGGTGATATAATTTAAAGAAAAAAAGAAAAAAAAAAAAAAGTGAATGAAACAAATTCAACTGGAATTTTAACTCACCTCTAATTTCAAGTCAATATCCACTGCACCAAAACACACATCCATGTTATTGATTACTTGTTCATTATTGTTTATTACATTTACTTGTATATATGAACACATTCATAGTTTGTTAATGTGTTTATTTACTTAATTTGTTCATTTCCCCCCACCCTCATTCTCTGGGGCAGACTTATTTGTTTAGTTGAAAGTAGTAGCTTTGAAGTAAATTTCATTATCCGTTGTATATTAGCAAATGCCAGATCATCTCATCAAATATGAAGGAAAGACTTGAAACAACCAAATATCAGTCTACAGAAGGATGCTGAGAATACCATGTATGCAACCTGTGGCCAATAAGGTTTTAGAGAGGATAAACGCAAGAATGAAAAGGATACATAACATCAGGAAAAGATAGCTGAAGTTTTTGGGACATGCAATGAGGAAGGAGGGCTTCAAGAACCTGATACCCACAGGATGAAGAGAAGAGAGGCAAGGGAAAGCAATACATGACATTATGGATAGAGGAGCAGGGACTGAGTGAGGTAACCAGAGAAAGGGTACTAAGAGTGACAAGGGATAGGGAGATGTGGAGGGCCATGATCGCCTATGTTCTGAAGGAACACTGCACATAGAAGATATTTGCATTTATCATGATGGCATTTTCCAAGGTATTTGCATTCAGTTTTCAATTTTTCAAGTCACAAAGTAAATATTTGTTTTCATTTCTGCATTTTGAGAGAATTTCTACATTTCTTGTACACTAATCCAAATGGTGAACAATCAACTAACAGCCATAAAAAAATAAAAAATGGCAATATATTTGACTCACCTTGTATATATCACAAACATTGATATGGGTATGCATATTTATGTGTATGAAGGCATAGATATTTGTGCATCCAAGTATATCCTCAAATCTTGACACAATGCATTAAGCCAGGTGTATTGTGCTAAGCAATTTTAAATTATTCTTTCAATAAAGAAAGAAAAATAAGCAACATCAGGTTGACAGCTTGCCACAAATGAGTTTCGAGTGAGTTTTGTTTAACGGCATATCAACCTCTGTGGGTTATTTAATGCTAAAAAGCAGAGGGGGGTTAAGGTATTTTTTTTAATGCTCGGTTATAGCAAGAAGGTTGATTGTCAGATTTTAATGAAAAATTTTATTTTAGAAAACTGAAGATGTTTTCTAATTTTGTACTCAGATGTATTGCTGGTAATTTTTTCCTTCAAAAACATGGTAATTTTTTTTTTCCCCAAAAAAATGTATATTTTTCTATAAAAGAATTTATATATTTCTATAAAAGTCTATTTTTATACTTCCATAGTGTTTTGACCCCAATTTGGGGGTTAACTACTTGCCCATAGCTGGGACTCTAACAGGTGCTACCACCCAGGGTGAGGGTGGATCTGGGAATAACAGTAATTAAGAGGTGGTTCAATGCTCCTCACAACTTCCAATTAGAGGCCTTGCTACTGGATGCAGTTTACCATCATACCCAGGACTGCCACAACTGATAAACAAAATCAGTTATCAACTATTTGTGAAAGGGGGGGGGGTCTACATTTTGACTTAATAATAGCCAAGAAATTTATCTTAATAAAATTAAGAAAACCTGCAAAAGTACTCAAGCTTAACACCAGCATACCCACTTACCTATGATAAACGAATAAACAAAAGAAATAGAAAGTAAAAATTGGAGTTGATACACAAAACCTTCAATCCCAACTAATCAATTTATATTTCTAGTCTGACAGTTTCTTTCTTCACACTAACCAATTCTTATAATTATAAAAACATAGCAAAACAGTTGTTGGATTATCCAAAAATAATCTTATATTAATAGCCGATAAATAATAGCTAAAAATATCATTAATATGGCGGTAAGTTCTGCAGAGGATGAAAATGAATTTTCATTGATGAACATATTTTACTCTGTCAAGAAATCAAAGAATTTAAAAATGTGGAAAAATCTTCTAGTCACAAATTTGATAGGTCTTCCACTGGATCCTTAAGACCATTCATACTGTTTGAATGGCTAATAAATCATAGCACAGCTGATGACAGAACTTAAATCTTGAGATTTTACTAAATGTTTTCTATTAAATTATCCAAAGGATTTCATTCTTTTTGATACTATTTCATTGTTTCTATTCTCAGATTGAAAAGAAAATAGGTTTCTAAAGATTACCTGCATTTATAGAACCGGATCCTGGAAATTTGGGATGTCATTATTGTAAATAGGTAATGTATAAATATCTATTATTTGGCCTTTTGTCATATACTATATGCACATTTATAAATCTACCATTTTTCCGTGCTGTGAATATTGTTGCCATATCTGGCTGGGTGCTCCTGCTATTTGTCAAGGTTCTCTATGAAATCCAACATCTGCAATATAATTGATTCTTGGCATCTCAAGTTACTTTCTCACTGATGTGATGTGGCTTCCTTCTGTCTTTTCTAGAAATATTTTCATGACAACTGCTCTGTTGAGTTCCCCCACTAGTGCTCAATCTACATGAATTTAAGCATGCTACTAGATTGGCATCTAGGTCTCACCCCTTTTACAATTCAAATAGTTAAATGTAACTGCCACTTACACCACAATGGTTTCTTTCCTTGCACTTCCCATCTGTGGAACTCCTTTAATTTACTTGATTCCCTGAAAGCTAAAATCTCAAAATTTACATGCAACATTAATTGCCATCTTAAATCCTATTCATCTTTTATCCTTTCTTCGATACCCAATCTTTCCTCTCACTGTAACTACCTGCCAATTAGTGGCACTCCCACCTTGCTTGGGGTGGAATGATTAAAAAATTATTAAAAATAAATTTTAAAAAATACCATCACTTAAAATGTTTCTCCATCTTTAAATGATTAAATATGGATTACTTATTGAGAACTTTTGACATTGTGGCTTTATTATTTTTAAAGTAATAAACTAAAACTGATTCAGCTTAAATTTTTCTAATAAGCACTTGACTTTCAAGCTGGACTCAACTATAGTCAACTATAGTTTTATTGATTCCAACTAGAACCAATTCTTTCTCATTCTACAACTGACAAATTTTTAAAAATTTCATTTTTGTAAGTACATCAATAAATTCATAGCTAAAAAAAAAAAAAAAAAAAAAAAAAAAAAAAGCATTTTATTCCACAATATGATCCAATGTTTCTCTATAAATCAAAACTTTCATTTTTCTATTTATAAACTTACTTGAATTTTGATCAAATTTTAATTCAGGCTACAGACTTTCTTCTTCCCCTGTATATTTTTCAGGATGGAAAAAAAAAAATATATAGATAAGAAAGAGTATACTTTTAATAAACTCATTTACTTATATCACAGCCTGGTGAAAACCAGTATTTTCCAGAGATTATTCATTAAGGACTAAACTCACTGCCAATGGCTTGTGTGACCTGCTTACAAACTATTGTACTGTGACAGATATTTTTAAGTAGATATTTATTTTTCATGCTCACAGAATGCTAAATACAAAGTTGCTTGGGGAAAGTCCTCTAGCATTATTTAAGTGTCAATTCCTACCCACAGACATAAAAATGCTTAAATAAAATTGGTTATTTATACTTTGCATTGTAGGTATGAGTTTTGTTTTCTTTTCATTTATTATCTCTAAATTTATGGGCATAGAAAACACACTAAAATATGGCTCACTAGCGCATACACAAAGCCACAGGGAGGCTTAACAGGTGGAAATTATCTAACAGTTGAATTCACACACATAATATACATGTACCTTGAGGCCTGACATACTTACTTTGTGTTTGTCAGGAGAAATACAGTGATTTCATTGCTCAGATATTCTTTTTAAATATATTTAAAATAAATCAGAAGATAGGCAGAGAAACAAGCAAATTAGTCCCTTAATCATTTCAGCACAAAAGTACACATGGAAGCAATACTTTCCGCTACTAATAGAGCGTAACTACGATTGCTTTTATTTCATTCATGATAATGGCTACTCCAAATAGTAAAGCACACATTGTACTGAAAACAGCCAAGAATATCATAATAAAAGAAGAAAATACAATCTTCCTTGAAGTTATAATTAAATTTTAACAAGCACCATACTGGAAAGAAGACTGCTATGAACGAAACACCTCAAGAAAAGTTCCTTCATGAATTATCTGATTGGATGTTGGATTAATACAACATCTACTGAACTTGAAATTTTGAATCATGCAACAGAAGAGCTGTATCAACCTTTGCACAGTTAAAAGATATACATTTTTCAGGAACTGAATATAACAGTATTTTTAAGTGTCAAATTTATTATTATTTTGGTACATTCAAGACCAGAATATAAGAAAGGATTGGAATGGTGCAGACAGTAAAAGAAATGATATGGCAGGAGGGGTGAAATGCTAAAATGTTTGCTTTGGCCAAAATTCAATTTCATTACAAGGTCATTTGATTAAGAAAAAAAAAAGCAAACTATTCATGCAAAGAAAGTCTGCAATGCAAATATCACCTCAATTTTTAACAACCATCACAAAAATGAAAAAATTTAGAGGACATGTTGAATTATCTAAGATGGTTGGTTGATTTTGTTTAGTAGCATATCAAATCCTGAGTTATTTAATTCTGAAATCTAAATATTTTCTACACAAATTTAATACTTCATCTATGTGTATTTTGAACGCAGGTTTATGCATATAATTTTATGCCTTTACTTTTTTAATGTTAGAGACTTCACTATTTACCCATAGCTGGGACCCTAACAGGTGTTTCCACCCCTATTGTTTAGGTCAGAATTTCAATATATATATATATATATATATATATTTATTAGATTCAATAATTTGCTGAAAAAACAGCATAAAGTGAAAAAAAAACAAAACAAAATTAAAGTTTTTCCATCAAAATGTTTTATTATTAGGAGAAAAGATCAAAGTATTTTTTAAATTTCTTTTTAATCCTTACTAACACTTGAAATTTTGGTAAAAAAACAAAATCTTTTTTGTCATGAATAATGCATTTTTACAAGAATTGCTTTCATTTTTCTTAATTATAATAATTTATAGTTTAAAATATTTTCAAGATTCTTCAAAACCTCATTAGGGTAATGTTATTAAGTGAAGACTAATCTAAAATTGACAAGTTTAAAACAAAACTTAAAGCCAAAAGATTTTTAGAATAATTTTTATTTATTTATTTATTTATTTTAAGTATGGTATTTTGTTTTACATTACAAAAGGTTACATGTTTCACAGTTTCTTCCCCTTACAAAAAAAAAAAAAAAAAAAAAAAAATTGAGGAAATTATGTCAATTCTGGTAACCATTCTTAGCTGTCATCAATCATTTAATACATCATCTGGCTGTCATCACTCGCTTCAAAAGATCAGAGCTCTGTAATTAAGAAATACTTTTATTCTAAATTTCATGGTATAAACAAGTAATACTTGTGTAAATCAGATTAATTTAACATTAGATTTGATAATTTTCCAAAAATAAAAAACTTGTCAACCTGTCAAAATGGACGCAAAAAAAAAAAAGATGAATTTTGAGAATTCAAAAAAAAGTTGAGATTCTAATCAATATAATTTCTATTTAAAATTTACCATAATGTTTTGCTTACTAGAAATAGTAAATTTAAACATTTAGTTGTCAATTGAAGCTAACATGAAAGCTTCTAGAAAACTTTCTAAAAATTCAATTTAAAACAGATACCAAAAATGAGTAGAGGTGCCTTGTTATATATATATATATATATATATATATTATACACACACATTCTTTAGAATACAAGTGCCTGGGAATATCCATTTAAGAAACACACCAAGCTTGCTTCTAACTTTATCAGCTTGTTACATGTATTTTTATATCCACATGCAAATCAAACATTTTTATCTTTTGTTAAGTAAAAAAAAAAAAAAACCTCCAGCACATTTGAGACAGGTTTTGAAATAGAGAGACATAAAATAAACTGAGCCAACCACTATTTTTTTTTTGTGTGTGTGTGTTTTATACATTAACCCTTAACATCAGGTATTATCAATTGAAGTTTTAAGCTTATTCCAAAAATATGGGAAGCATTCATTCAGTCATAATTTGAGTCTAAATAACTGGCAACTCTTGGATTCATGTTTACATCATTTCTTTAAATATTTGCCTGCAAATAAAGCTGGAAGAACAAAGCAAAGACAATGATAGGTTTGAATGCTTACTTCTTGAAGAGAAAACAAAAAAAATAAATAAATAGCAACAATTTGGTACAAATAATGCCATACTCCATTACATGTAGAACCATTCAATGACTATTATACTGTTTAAAATCAAATTTAGGAACCTAACATTTGTTTTATAAGTTTTTATTTTTATAATCAACATTTTAAAATAAAAGTTTATATTTTTGTATATAATTAAAGTAAAAATATGTATGAAACCTACACTTTAAAATAAACAATTCCCTTTTTTTCCCTGTTTAATTGAAGAGGTGATTTGAAACAATGTGGTCCTACAGAAGGAAACTGAGGATACCTTGGATTAAATATGTGAGCAATGACAAAGTCTTAAAATATAAACAAAAGGAAACTAATACTTATCAGAAAGAGACAGTTGACATTTCTGGGGTACATAATGAGGAAAGAGGGCTTGGAAAATTTGATACTCTAGGAACAGATAAAGGGCAAAAGGAAAGCAACACATAACATACTTAGTAAGCTTGAGTAAATGAATGGTAGAACAGGGCTTAAGAGAAATAAAGTTTAAGAGCAAGCAAAGAACAGAAGTTTGTGGCCAGCCATGATCGACTACAACCTGAGGTAACACAATGCAAAAAAGAAAAAAAAAAAAAAGTATGAAACCATTTTCACCCCACCCCAGATCACTGCTTAAGGGTTAAGCTTCACAAATTAAGGGAAATGCATCCAGGGTATAGATCCATTTTTTTAAGCAAATACTCCGGTTGGAATAAAGCTTATTAAATTGAAGCATTTTTAAGTACTTGTTTTGCTTAAAAAATCTAAATGACACGAGGATTTATGAATTTACCTTTAATGTAGACAAGTGTATGAGACGGTAGTTTTATTCTAAAAATAACTCCATAAAGAATACAGTTAATACTGGTAGCAGGCTTCTTTTTTTTTTTTTTTTAAGTGCACAATGCAAGCATAATAAAATGAAAATAAATTAAATCATATACATGATATGAAAGTCCTGCTTAAAGTGTTGACATAATATTGACCTGTGATTCTGTACTTAAAACTTACAAGTGGTTTTAAGTAGAGAGTATTTACGACAACTGACAAGACTGATTATGGTCAAGAGCACTCAATTACAAATGGAGAGCATTCCTCTGCAAAAGGAATAAAATTAAAGTAGGTACCTTTCTGAATGTTTATTCCATTGATACAGCATCAAAAAGAGTGACAAGAGGTTAGGTATTAAGTCATAGTGTTTTTATACTTACAGAACCTGATATTCCTAAATCATCACTTCAATAATCAAGAAACATAATGCTACCAAAATTCATTTAATTGGCAAGAGAAACACTAAATATGGTGCTTTTTTATTTTTTTTTTTTTTTGAGACAAGTCTTTACAAAAGATACTGTTTGAAAATTTTAATATATTTCTGTGCTATATAATAACCCACAAGTATAAAATTGTGTGTGCACATGTGTGTGGGTGTTTAGCACCAGAAATGTCTTCAAAAGGGAGATGGGGAATTTGCCTATATGTATGTCAAATATACAAGTAATATAACGTCAGTACAAAAAGTGGGATCAATAAGCAAATTTGAAATTCTATGCTCGTCTGTTGAAGTCAGACTCACAAAAATGTCTTTGGCTTTGGAGAAGTGCATGAATCCAATTTTCCACCAGCTATGGTGGAAAGTGGGTTAGACTGGCTTTGCTAGGTTTGGGTAACAGCACTAGTCTAAGTATGAATTCAAATGAATATGGGCATCGCTCTGGTCATGCATGCCCACAACCATTTTTGTGTCTGCTGCCATGAAGATTGCTTCATCAAACATTCTCATACATTTGTTATAGAGAAAAAGTTATCAATAAGGAAAGAAAAACATCTCCCCCAAACTTAAGCCCATGAGGCAATATCATTAAAGCAGCAACAGGCAAATGGTTATTGTGGCAATATGTCTATAAATTATATATTGACTTACAAATATTTTTGAAAAATGGGTGATATTTTGGATAAATGTTATGATTCGAAAAACAAATTGAAGATGTTTTTCCTCCAATTAATATTTTGAGCAAAACAATGATGAGATACTGGTCAACAATAAGTACAGAGAAAGAAATTAATGCCTAATGATAATGTTCATATTTTCAAAGATATGCAAAGTGATATATTGTTTTGTATAATCCTTTCCTATTAGCATGAGAACAAGTTTATTCCTAGAGTCATGATCTTTATAGACATTCAATTATTTTTCAGTATCAACTTCTTAATATTTATATCCCAATCTAATTAATATGCATAAGTCAAAGTATTCAGGTTTTGCTGTAACCATTTCAAGAAAAAGCAAATTTCTCTACTGAACCATGGTAAAAAAAGACAAGTGTGTGTGTGTGTGTATATATATATATATATATATATATATCTCCAAAAGAAAGTGGCTTGATGGTAAAATCCCAAAGGAGATCCTATTAATATTGTCAAAAATTAAATCTCAAAACTGATCAAACCAGAGAGTTGAATGTTATTAAATTTATTTATTTACATTGCCTATATATATATATATATTTATTTTACATATAAAAATTAAAATAATTTTTATATAAAAACAAAATATGTGTGTGTGTGTGTGTGTGTGTGTGTGTGTGTGTGTGTGTGGTACTAACAGTTTTAAAGTATTATAGCAGAGACTTACATCATCAACCAAACAGGGGCTAGAGTCACATGTATATTTTGCAATGGAGTATAAACATGGCAAATTGGCAAGATTCAGACTGAAAGTGAATCAGGTAGCACTTCAAAAATGACAGTGTTGATTGTAGCCATTCTTATTGGCTGATTCTGGACGTTCATTGGCTAAGTGATAGCTGGTCGGGTGCATAAAAGCATGGTACACTCATTCAGAGGAGTTGTTTTTGGCAAGGAGAGTGACTTGTCTGTGTTTGAGAAACTGTCATTTGTGGAGTTGATTAGCCTTACTCAACTTTTTGTTCAGTGGGCTTACAATTTTGACCAGCTAATCAGGTTATGTCAATGGAAGCATCACTTCAGTTTGAAAGAATGAACTGCATCATGCAGAAAATAATTTCTTCTTAATCCCTAACAGAGTCACTAATATATATGTGTCCCTCCAGTTATGGGATAAATAACAGGATAGATTGGGTTCTATAGCCTTGGCTGGCAACCAGTCTACTGCAGAAAGCAATGGAAACCTACTGCGGAATAATCTTCTGCTCAGTCAGTCATGTGTTTTTCGAGACATGATCGCCCAAGCATGTATCATGTATGGCACTTAACTGACTGACACACTTCAAGTTAGAACATTAGACAACACAAGAGTATTACTACTGTATCTGGGGTGAAGCTGCCTAACCCTCACATTCCAGTCTTTATCTAGTTCAAAATCATTTAAATGATTTTATAGAGGAAAACTTTCTCATTCCCAATAGCTACAAGGTTGCTACACTACTCATATGTCAAATGTTTAGCAAAGTTCCATTTTTTAGTCCCACCAGTTTAGACCTTTGACATCCCATTCTATTTCCACAGGGTTGAATCACTCTTATTTCCTCTGTATTCAAAATGTTTAAAAAAAATAAAAAAATAAAAAATAAATAAATTCTACCTTTGCTACTTTGTGAAAGACTCCTGCATGAATGCTTCCTTGAAGCTACAATCTCGACCTTGTTAAGGCAAAGGTCAACTTATCTATTTTCTTCATCTTCACTTCCTACTGTCTCCTCTTACATTCATATCCCATAACTCATTCATCATTATTATTTCAATTTTAATCATCTATCTTGAATGGTTCTAGAGCCTTGTATTAGGTGGCGAATTTTAATATAAAAAGTAATGAACAAATAGTGATATGTAGAAAATAGGAGTAAGATTAGTGCTAAACTCCAAATAGCTATCAGTAGCTTTTGTGCCAGAAGACTGTAAAGACATTGCGACAAGATATAACATGCTTCTGTGGTGTTAGTTTTGTTGCAGGATATTTGTTTCAAATTCCTGCAATTTAACTTGAAACCCAAAATACGTCAGATGTCTTTTCATGGACTGTCAATGCTTCTCTCATTCACTTGTGGAGAAAACTATGATATTCCAATGAAGTTTACTGTCTCTTAAATAGTGTATGACGACAGAGGACTAAAACGTAAAAAACTGAACAAAACACTGCTCTATCAGCTCTGCTCTTATAGCAGTGTGTGATTAGAACATTCTAGAACTTTCCATTAGATTCTACTGAACTGATTCATATGCCTGCAATTTCCATTAAACAGATCTAAATGCTAGCAATCTCTACAACAGGCACAAACGACCAACATACACATGTCAAAGGCTAAGAATTTATCATTGTCAACACACAAGGATAAGTCATTTTTATTAGGAGATAACATTAATAACAGGATTTTTTTTTTTTTTTTTTAACCATTTCACTCCAAGCAAGACAATAACCCCACTAGGATGCACTGGGAGTAAAAGAGAATGAGAGGACTGAAGTGAGGAGAAAGGACAATAAAAGAACAGGATATGGCAATTGGCGCTGCATTTTAATTTTTGCAGATTGTAGATGGCAGGGAAGCAAGAAGGTGAAAAGTACAAGAGAAACTATTAAAGTAAAATAAGCAGTTTTTTTTAATTTTGGGAAAATTTGTCTATTTTTCGTTTCTTTTTTTAATTTTAGAGTGCAAGAAAATAAACATTTTCAGTACACATCTGAACTATTTTTCTGATTTCTAGCAAAAATAAATTACTTCTGTATACTTTCAGCTTTCATAAGCCATTACAAAGACTTCTTGATACACATGTCGTCTCAACATTATCAACAAAAACTCTTCAATAAGAGTTTATGAAACCTGGAAGTACTTAGACATTGGATAATTCAGATTTAAATTTTCATAAGAAACCAGGAAAATGATTCCAAAAATATAAAAAAAAAAAAAAAAATTCCTAAATGAAGAAGTATTGGTGACATTTAACTAAATTGTATAAATTTAAAATTGCTGCCCTTACATGACAATTTTTTTCATTTTGCTCCAAGCAAGGCAACAGAACTGCTAACCTGCAGGGGGTCACAGAGTATGAAAAAGAAAACACACACACACACATTAAGAACAAGAAAAAAAAACAAAGAAACAGAATTTAAAAAGACAGAAGATAACTGACATTGCATTTAAATTTTTGAAGCTCAAACTTGACTGGAAAATAAAAAGCTGGAAAAACATTCTACAAGCAAGAAGTACGAGAAAAAATTATTAGCACAGATCTTTTAGTTACAACTAGCCATTTTGACTGTGTGCGCATGTGTGTACGCATATAAGGATAAGATAAAAATATAGTTTTAAGGTATGCTATATTTATGGGTTAAAGTGCTCAATATTAGGGATAGAGTGGATATAAATATAAAAGTGTACTTTGAGGTCAACACCCAGTGGCAACTGTGTTTCATGCTTAAATGCAAGATTGGCTTGAAGACTGTGTTTAAGCATGAAAGACTGTCACTGCTGAGTGTTGACCTCAATGTTCTAATCAGATTTCCACTTACACTACAAACCAATTGTGCACATTTCCAGTAATATAATGAGGAGATGGGTACCTGCAACCATTAAATAGCCCCATTTGGGTCAATGGAAAAGCAAATTCTACCTTCAATTGCAGGTAGATCTAGAGTGCTTTTACAAAAAAAAAAAAATCATCATCACACACAGAGCTTCAATTTCTGGTATTCTAGCATAATGTTGTGGTAACAAAATAGAAAAACCAGGTCTTACCTTGAAAAAGAATTTTTTGTGTTGTTAAAAAAGAAAATCAGAATAACTTTAATAGGCTTCAAAATATGGTAATTGTTTGCACTTCCTTAACAGCCTTGACCCATCACAACATTTTATATAAAGGAATGCTACTTCAGACTGCTCAGCTCTTTGTGAGTGAAGAAGATAGTTGTATGTTACAAGTTGTATGTTGCAAGTTGTAATGTGGATTCTTGACGATTTTGATATTTTTTAACATTTGACTTGCAAGATACTGTAATATAAGCAAAAAGTGGATTTAGTGTAGAAGCACCTAACCCATTTCTCTCCCAATAACTACGAAGTAATCAGAGAGTGGAAAGAGACAGGAGGTAACAAAAATGACACTGCTTTGTAAAGTACAGTAACTTTAGGAACAAAGTGCTCACAAGACTATCTTCAAAAGATGCCATGTCTCAACTGCCGATTCCTCCCGCCACACTGTTGCTTTCCTTAGCATGAGGTATCTTACAAGGAATCAGATGTAACTGGGATTGACAAACATTTCCACACACAATCCAGGGCCTCTTTTGCATCTGTGCCAACAGTGTTCACTACATGATTAATGTACAGTCCTTCAAATTACAACATTAGGCTTATGTTTTCAATCTGACCATCACTACTGCTATTTACTTAGAGTATTCCCCCTACCAAATTCAAATTTAGCTTTTTGCTTATATAGATAATATTGAACAGTTCAATGCATGTCTAAAACATTGTTATTGTTCATCTCATTTTGCTGACATTCTTCTAACAGAAAGGCAATGTGTTATCCCATCAGTATCATGCCCTTCCATATGATGCTTATTGCTAGTAAACATACTCTGAAAGATATTAAACGATTTCTTTAGCCAGCATGACCACAAAATTTCTTCCCCATTAAACCTGTATAGTTTGTGATTGACATCTGTTTTATTCAGTTAACCAGATGCCAACTCTTATATGGTTTCAGCAAGTGAAGGAGATACAGATAATACCAGATGGTATTCATTTGTATAATTGTATGCATATGCAAACACAAGCTGGTGTCAATATCCAAGGAGGATATACAATACGTTTTTTTTTTGTTTTTTTTACAGTAGGGTTCACCCTGTACAAGACCTAGGACCCACTTAAGGTAGAAGCTTATGATAGAAGGTAGTTTGTATGAATAGGAGAGAAATGTACCAGTTAACTCTAGACTTGAACAGGTCAAGATTTTGTAATTGTTTGTTTTACAGCCTAACAGTTTCTTGTGGGTTATTTAAAGCAGAGTCATTTTCATATTTGATAAAATTAAAATCCATTCTTTTCAATCATACAGTATCAACTATTTATTTACTATTTTTTTATCTTAAGCTTTCAGCTATTTCCCTAACCTCCAAATTACATGATATTAACTACTTTAGTTTAGATATCACTTTTTTTGTTAGATACATATTTTTTGGTATAAACCAACTCTTTTGAAAAATGATATATCATCCATCCTTGATGGAGCAAGAGCTGTACACTCAGTCAAAATATGTTTAATAGTGTATGCAGTTTGGCATGCTGGAGATATTGGTTATTCTTTCCCTTTCAGTAATGTGTAATTCTTGTATGCCAATGTGCAAGCAATATTACCTTGTGGCAATAGTAGTAAAAACGTACTGAAATATACACATTACTAATAGAATGACACAGAAACTATCTCTTTTTCTCCCTTTCCTTCTTTTTCTATGACATCATGTGGAAGCTAACCAATCACAAATGCTCCCACCAAAGTCCAAGCAGAAACACATAGGAGTTACAACCATATAAAAAACAACAAACACGTGAAAACAGCCTCTTTGCTGTTCCCTTCAATCTCAGCCACACACACATGCGTGTGTGGGAGATATGCTTCAAGTCATCTGAAATGCAATGAACGCCAAACCAAAAGATGATGTGTTAAAAATAATGTCAACACAAAAGATAGAGAATCAAGAACTAATTCCATTGAAGACTGTGCATCTTAGGTCTCCTCTTGGGTTAAGGCTGACGTCGATGCCTTCATCTCAGTCAGGAAGTTGCAACAAACCCCATTAATCCTGCTGGTTCACTCCTGCTTGTTCAGCCGCTATTGCCCACTGGAATCATTCTTCTGGCTTTATTGAAACCACACCTTGGACCATAACAGGCATCTTTTTGTGTCTGCTTGTAATGAGTACAAGAAGATACTTAATGATGGTAAGCTGCTGTTTGCTGGCAGAATGAAGCAGCGTATAGTATCCCATAAGTTCGGCTCCAAAGACCTCTGGCAGCACTGTAAAAGTGTATTAAATAACAGCAAACCCTCAATCACCACCTTTAATCAATGAATTTGAGGTCCTCACATCTTCAATGGACAAAGCCAAGTGCTTTGCTCGCAGATTCAACACAGACACTGGATTCATCTGAGGGTATCTGTACCCAACTTCTCTCCTAGAACTGAGGCCCAACAAAATGATGTCCACATTACCCACTCACTGGTCTCTAACAATTTCAAAACTTGACCCCCATAAAGCAAGCAAAGGTGACAGAATCCCAATCATTGTCCTGAAGAAATGTGCCCCTAAACTCTCCTCTGTCCTCTCCAAACTATAACTACTGCCTCTGCTTCTTGCTTTCCTATCGCCTTATCAGCCTCCTACCAATTTTTGGCAAGGTGTTAGAGTCCATTATCAATGCTGGGGTGGTTCAACATCTCACAGCCCACAGTCTCTGACAAAAAAAAGCATGGTTTCTGCTTCACCAGATCTACTGCTGATATGCTAACAACAATCACTGAGTGTGTGTGTGTGTGTGTATATATATATATATATACACATACACACACACACACACACACACAGCTCTCAATAAGGACGGCGAAGCTCAAGCTGTTGCCCTGGATATCTCCAAAGTGCTTGACAGAGTCTGGCACACTGGCCTTCTATGCAAGCTACAGGGCTATGGTACAACTGGACAGTTGATTTAATATAGTCATTCCTTTCAAAATGCGTAATGAAGGTATTACTGAATGGACATGCCTCCCGATATTATTATACAAATGCAGGGGTCCCTCAAGGATCTATTCTAGGTCCTATACCTTTTCTGGCCTTCATCAACAATCTTCCCGATGTAATTAGATCCCAAGTAGGCATCTATGCTAATGGCACCACCATTTACTTGCACCTTGATCAGAAATTCACTGAGGCTGACAAAGCAAACCTCATTGCTGAGCTTGAAAATAACCTCCAATCTGTGGTGGACTGGGGTAAAAAATGACTTGTGAATATGCTTCCAAAACAAAGCTGCTATCTTTTAACCACCATTAGCATGGATCTGGCTAGTCTCCAGGAAAGTAAAATGCTACACCTCCTCGTCCTAACTGTGTAGGTCCAGGAAGTTTTTCCTGTCTGAATGTATCCTGCACATATATAAATTTATCATCCACCCAGGTATTGAATGCTGCTCTCACATCTGGTCAGGTGCCCCTGCTATTTACCTCAGGGTTCTTGACAAAATCCAACAAAGAATCTGCAATGTGATTAATCCCAACTTGGTAGCTCAGCTGCAGTCAATTTCTCACCGGCGTAATGTGGCTTCCCTGTCTCTTCAAAAATTTTCACGAATTCTGCTCCAATGAACTTAGCTCACTGGTGCTCACTTTGTATGAATTTACTCAAGCTACTAGACTAGCAACTCGGTCCCAGCCATTTACAGTGAAACCAATAAAATCTAACTGCAACTTCTACTCTATCAGCTTCTTATCTCACACCTTTCATCTGTGGAATTCCCTTTCATATACTTGCTTCCCAGACAGCTACAATCTCCAAAAATTTAGATGTAAGGTCAATTGCCATCTTCTGTGTCTGACTCGCATCCTTTCCCTCATGTTCTTTTCTCTGCCCACTCTACTCTCATCACACTAGTATTATCATCCTTCTCTTACCCATTCTGACACCCCCTATAACTTGTTTCTCTTTTTCATCACTTTCTTCCTATGTAACCCCCTGCATACCTGTAGAAGTAAAACTGCCTTACTTGGGATGAAATGATTATTTTAAATAAAAATAAAAATTTAAAAGAAGAATCCACATCTGCAAATATAGGAACAATTCATATAAAAGTTTTTATAACCTTTTTATAACTTTTAGTCTTTAATGGTGTTTTCACATGTTTTTATTTGATAGAATGGTTCCATTTCTCAAGTTTTTAGGTAACTTAGGATTAACCATTGAGGATATAATCCTCTATATCAGGAATGGTGATAAATTAGTTCATGAGACCCTCCTTTCTAGATTCTAGTTATTATAAATCTAGGAAAGGGTACCTTTATCAGAATTTGACTTCATGTAGAATCTTTTAGCTTAAGTTTTTCTGTATCTATATAATGAATTAGGTTTCACTAACTATGCTACCCACCCACCACAGAGCCCTACAATGAGAAATGCCAAGGGGGAAGCCCATTTGCCTAGCAAATCAGGGCTACACAGTCCATATACTCACACTACAAAGAGGCAAAAATTGATTAAACTTCCTAAGTCTTAGTTACCATGCCTCTTTCAAATGATTATCAGTTATTTCCCTTTAACTCAACTCCAGTTTTTGCTCACCTCAAAATTCTAATCACCTAAAAAAGGCCAGATCATACAATGGCCAAAACTAGAATATGGCAACAAAGATAGGGACAATAGTTCAAACAACATAAATAGCATAAATTATTACAATATCTAATCTCAGAAATAGAGACAAATACTAAAAAATCCCACCAGAAGCTGGCATGAATGTTGAACCATTTAACATCTATACACCAATGCAGAGACTTAAAACAGAACACAGCCTTGTCTGAGAAAAAAAAACCCATTACAACCATTAAATAAAACAAAAATTGCAATTCAATATCTCCAGGTGGCTCAAGGACCTCCAGCATGATCTGGATAAATGTTCCAAACAAGAATTTGATAAAAATAAGTCTTAAGTGGCAACCCAGAGATATATGAACAAGAAATGATCAGTATAATCAATACCCGACAACATAATTACACTAGGTACTTGACAGCAACTCCAACTGTAAAAGTCTTCTAGAACAACCAGCCAGTAATCAACTAGAATAGAAGTTGGGTTTGACTGACCAAAAAACAAAAAAAAACCCCCCCAGGGCAAATTGGTAGGTGGTTTAAATAATAACCTGGGAGATTCCATTCTGTTACAAGCAAGTCCATTCTATAAGTATTGATTGGCTGACAATTTCAGTGTGTATATTGAGCTTCATAAATATTGAGCACAATATCCACACTTTTGAATAGACACCTTCCTGCAGGGAGACAGCCATGTTGAAAGGTAAGTTATTTGACTTTTACACCAACAAACTAGGATAGATAATACTTGGAAAATAGCCTCAGTTTGCCTACGCTATATGAAACGATTATCAAAGTACAAAAGATTTATGGTTCAAATAACATCAGGACAACCTTCAAGAGTGGTTCAACACTTCAGACACCTCTTCTGAGTAAGACCTCCTATAGAGGAAAATATGAAGGCCTGTTTACACCATTCCATGCAATTGTGGTAAGAATTATAAAAAAGAAACAGGTTGCCTGCTTAAAGATAAGGTTACAAGTACACTGTAAAACCATAACACAAGGGTGGAAATAGAAAAGTTATGCATAGCTGACCACATATGGAGGAAAAAGGAGATCAACACCCCCTATTGGAAGAAGTTGAAATAACAGAACACTACTGGAAAATATAAAAGCTTAAGGAATCAGTGCATATGCTAGGCCACGAAAATTTCCTAAGTCAGCCAATAATAGAAATGAATACAATAGTGGAACCAGTAATACAGAATGTTAGAGAAAATAAAATTGTAATATGAGCTTTGGTTAAAAAAGAAAAAAAAATTGCTTACTGAAACAGATTTATATATCCCAAAAATTTACAGAACTATTTACTCCGGCCTCAATAGTAGGGCTGATCAGTTCAAGGGCTTGTTAATTTTAACGTATCCAAAACTAAATTTCTCTTCATCAATACTGTTTTTTTCTTTTTAAATAAAAAAAAAATACATACACCATTCTATTTATCACATTATTTTTAGTGGATACTTATAATTGAGTAGACATTCCGTTTATTAAACAGTATATTTATTTTCATCTGTCTGAATGTTCAAAAAATATCATTAAAAAGAAAATTTTCTAACAATCAAGATGATAGACAAAAATAAATAACATCTAAAATGATAAATAAAAAAAAATAAAATAAAATTCCACTACTTTCTTTACAAAATCATGTTTATAATAGTTTACCCCAAAATACGTATATGCTAATATCCTCTGATAAAGATATTTTGGGATTTTTTTTTGGACTTTGCTACATTTCACAACGACAATACTTTCTTTGTAAAAGTAATTTGCACAGACGATCATCGTCAAAGCCATTAGTACAAAAGAGATTAGTTTCCTCCCTTGCAATGAAAATTAAAGATAAGGAATTAATGTTTTTTTATTATAAAGTAACACTATTTGTTATTACTATAAATATGATATTTAGTTTTAGTGGCTACACGTGTTACAATAGACATCTGTTTTGCTTAAAAAGTGTAATTGACATCTACCATTATTAAAAACTCTTTAAAATCCAACCCATCTGAGGTCAATTACACTATTTAAAAAACAGATGTCTACCTAAACATTTGTATCCACTAAATATAATTTTTATAGCAATATTATATTATTCTACTGACTTTGTTTACATTGTGTATATAACTCACTAAAATCTGCTTTCCTCTACTATACACTGATAGCTTAGAGGTAAAAATCTCTGATGACAAATCAGTCAGGTTTCAATCCTGGCTGGATGCAATCGGATATCTAACTGTACTGATGAGCTGTGATACAGCAAAACAGGACTGCCTGCGGATGACTATATAGTAATGTGATAATACTTAGAGGGTGGTTTACTGATAAAGATTTTGGCAAGCAGGTTTTTTTATCGTAAAGTGCTTGAGATAGAGAGTATTAATAGAATTAATGTGGAGAAGTTTGTCCCTTAAATGAGTAGTCATGCATGAAGGCATGACTGCTTGTGAAATGACAAGCTTCTCCACAGTAATCATTATATATAAAAATTTGTGAAAACTAGTTTAATATTTAAATTGTTCATTGTTTTACTCTTCATGAACATTGTCAAAGCAGAAATCAAATAAAAAAAAAATTAGAAAAAAAAATATTCTATGGTAACCTTGCTATTTAGAAACAGTCTCTAATTTTATTTTTTAAAATATTTTAAAACTCCAAATGGTTTTATTCATATATTTCATATCAATCAGGTTATATGCAAAAGCATTTGATAAAATACATCACAAATTTTTGGAAATGTTACGCAACTGATATACTTGGGAAGGATATTAGAAAAACCCATAATTTGTACTGAAAACAAACTTCATATGAATAGAAAAATCAATCTATCTAAATCTAAACTTATTTATAAATGGAACTGTGTGTGTTTCCGTTACCTATAGACTCCGAAATGGCTGAACCGATTTTCTTGAAAATTTACACAGTTGTACTATAAGCGTCTGCTAGTGTTCTTAGCTAGGTTTTGTGTTGAGGTAACCCTGATAAATATCGAAAATTGAAAAAAAAATCAGGTTATAGAAGGAGTGGTCCAATTTTAATCCAATTTGATACACTCAAAGACAAAAGAAACGATATTCAGAAGTTTCAAAGTTGCAGTTCTTACAATAGTGCAGAAAATGAATTTTTATATATATATATATAAAGGCAAGATGTGTGTGTGTGTGTGTGTGTGTGTGTGTGTGTGTGTTTATCTATCTGTATGTCCTTTATACAAATCCACAATTTTTATCTGATTCTCACCAAACTTCACACAAATCTTTAGGCTGAATCTGAGCTCCAGGACCATGGATTAGTTTTAAAGCTTTCATTACACTCGAGCAACGCCGGGCTATACTGCTAGTTCAATATAAAACAGAAAGGAGTATAAGACAAGGATGTGTCTTCTCACCAATTTTATTCAACCTATAAAGTGTAGCAATTCTGAGAAAATTAGAAGCCTTACCTACCAGGATTCATTATCAGCAGCTGCAATCTTAACATAAGATATGTAGCCAACAGTGTTAATAGCAGACACAAAGGAAACTACAGGAGCTCCTACAGAATGTGGTGAAGGAAAGCTAGAAGAATATCAATTACAAGAAAATAAAATGGTCGTCAGAAAATTGGAGTTAGCAAAATCAAACAAATCCAACAATTTAAATATCTGGGAAGTGTTTTAACAGGATAAAAAGTATGACAATGAAATCAGAAAGTGCATTGGGATAGCAAAAGAGCCATTCAAAAGTACAGCAGAGTACTACGAAACAAGAAAATCTCATTAGAAACAAAGAAAAGAGCACTGAACTGTTATATAATATCAGTCTTCCTATATGCTATTGAATGCCAGACAGTCTCCTCACAAAAGAGACTTGAAGCAACAGAAATGTGGTTCTATATAAGGATACTGAAAATACCTTGGATGGGACATGTCAGCAATAACAAAATTTTAGAGAAAGTGGAAACAAAAAGGATACTTATACTTATCAAAAAGACAAAATTTCTAGGGCACATAATTATGTGTTGTGGTGCAGTGGATAATGAGAAATCAAAGAGCCAAGTTCTAATTCTAGTTGAAATTGTTGTATTCACTTACGCACAAATACTCTTTGACGAGGTATTAATTTATCACTTCTCTCTCCAGCTAAGAATGAAATAGCAGAACAGGTTCGGATCTATAGTCTTGGTTAGCAACCAGTCTATAGTAGAAATTAATGGCAACCTACTGTGAGAAAATCTTCTGTCTGGCGAATCATGTATCTTTTGAGACATGATCACCCAACTGTATATTACATATAGCACTTAACTGACTGAGGATATAGATCTTGTAAAATTTAATACTCACAGGACAAATTGAAAACCAGAGAAACTAAGGAAAACAGTGTTAAGGCTCTTGGGCTACAAAGTTAGCATTGATGTTAAAGAAATAAATAAAATGAAAGTCAATGAATCAGAAACATTTAGCACTTTAAAATTTCAAAATGTTTATCATTGTTAATTACGGCTCTTAACAGTAAAATGTGACAAACCTTGTTATGCTCTAAATTATTTTTCAAATTGATAAAAATATAATTCACTTTTCCGGTTGAACTGCTGAATATTTACTAGCTCTGAAACAAGAAAAGCTTTTTCTTTTATCCATAAATAATAACTTAATTAAATTATTACCCAGATAGGTATTTATCTATACACTCTTTTGAATGGAATGGGATGAGGCACATTGTTGAGTTAAAGTGAATGTACCTTGGAAAAAATTGCTCAGAACTTCTTTTGGTGTGATTCACATGTCAGGTTATTACCCAAGACCTTTCCTGAATGATAGGCATTTTTACTTCCACTGGCAAAGCCAAACCCAAATCCATGTATTAAATAGACTTTAAATAAAAATTAAGTCAGAAAACTATATATACTAGTAATAACTGATATTTTTCAAAATTCATAAACTACTGTCAATGTCATTTAAAATTCTACAAATATTTTTTTTTCACATTGAATACTCATTTCCTCAGCCATATCACTTAATTTTAGTGTTAATTTGACATCAGTTTTTCAATCACCATCTTCTGTTTTCCTGAATCCTGTTTTTTGGTGTTCAGTCTCATTTTCTTTCATTCTCAGTAACCTCATGCATCATAGTAGAATTATATCCTTGCTTTAGAAGTTCAGTGAAGACTGGAGCCAAAACCTTGATTGTATGCCCTAAGAATCAAGTACAGGGAGCCTATGGGGCTTAGTACTGAGAAATGTCAGAAGGGAAAATATTTTAAATACATAACAGATGAAACAGAAAAAACACTTTAAATTAAATATAAACTAAATTTTTATTTCACTCTTTGAGTGGATGTCCTCCTAATATGGATGTCAAGAGAAATTGCACTCTCTGCACACACCTCATTTGCATGCTGCCAGGATTAGAGGGGGAAAAAATTTAGATACAAGCTACAATTCACTTGTTCATACATTAGTTCGTTTTTTAGTTGTTTTTTTTGTAAGGATTCTCATTCAAGCTCCATTGATAAAAATGAATTTGCCTAAAGATTTTATTGAACTTTTGACAAAACAAAAATGTTGACTATCAACTTAAGGAAATATATGTACCAGACAAATGAAATTGAATACTGTTTTAAAGCAAGTAACCAGATATTTCTTCTCTACTGAGTTAGAGGAGTTAAACTATATGGAAATCATTTAAGAATTTTGAAGAGTAATTCCTTCCCACATGTGAAAATACAGGGAACTGAAAATAGATTGAATGGTTCATATAAAATCAAATAATATTTACTCGTACTGAAGAAGACATTTTAAATATGTTGATTGCTGACTTGTCAGCAAACATTCAGATTTTATCATACCTCAAATGAAAATTCTGGTTTCATTAAGTATGAAAAGATAAATAGACATTTACTTGGCCTCACTAATAGCCAAGATAGTTGCATGCTAACATTAGTGCCCAAAATTTGTTTTCCAGTAAAGAAAAAAAAAAAAAGCTTCAAATGCTGAATTGTAAAAGCAGCAAGCTCTTACC
This sequence comes from Ascarosepion bandense, assembly GCA_037127315.1. Taxonomy (NCBI): domain Eukaryota; kingdom Metazoa; phylum Mollusca; class Cephalopoda; order Sepiida; family Sepiidae; genus Ascarosepion; species Ascarosepion bandense. Next base: position 85,046 of record JBBBDQ010029961.1, read on the forward strand.
TCTTGGAAAGTTGGCCCTTCACAGTCTTCTTTATACCATGTGGTCTAAGGAAGAGGTAGGAGGCAGATTTAGCTAATCTTAGTAAACATCAGTATGCTATTTCAGCCCCCCACTCCTGACATCACCTTCAGAACAAGTTTCACAAAAGCCTGACCCATGGGCAAACACACCACCCAAACTTGATGTCAGTGCCTTTTTCTTCCTCTCCTAGCACAGGGCAGCTAGTTATATTTTGATCACTTACACAGTCCACAGTCACTGATTGAAGCAAAGAATTAAAATCCTCCATTGTTTGCCACACCTTTTATTTTACCTTCTCACATGCCATCAGTAACTCCTCCCTCCCATGATCACTCACTGTACAATGTAATGTGAACAGGTCACCTACTGTTTTGAATTCAAATCCACCCAGACTTTACTACAGAGTGATAATCAGACCCTCCACTTTAACATCCACGCCCACAGATTCTGAAGCCATGAAGGGATTTGGGTCGGTAAAGAAGAGGCATTGGCCAACTGACAATTTGACAAAGTTAAAAACATAAAAGGCCATGTGCAACTACCTTTTGTTGGAGGGTTTACAGTTATACCAGGTCAAATAGATTCTTTCTTCCTGTCACCAATGCCCGAAAACTGTGTGTGTATATATATATATATATATATATATATATACAGCCTATCTTCATTCAAGGATGATCAGTTGAACAATTTAGACATTTATTATAACATTTGCTTGTGTATGAGTACATTCATAATTTAATCATAATAATACTAAATTATTCAATCAAACATGCTTGAAAATATGAATGTGTGTGTGGTGAAAGTCTAGTTTTGTTCCCTGAGGTAATCACTGAGTGGTAACAGTGTTTCTTACATGGATGCAATCTTCAGGCCATGTGTGTTGGCTTGGCTCTATATATATATATATATATATACATTGACAATGATGTATTACAATAATGGTTATATTTTAGATTATTCTAGAAGCTGTAGGTTAGAAATAATTATGAATCCAAATGTATAGTGTTGAATTTTTATTGATTACAGTGCATTTATTCATAAATTATTTATTACATTTGCTTGTGTTTATGTGTGCATTCATAGTTTGCTAATTTATTTTAAAAAGGTGGTTATCTTACTTGTACAGGTGCTGTTTAAATTACGTTACATTTTAATTATGTGATTGCATTCAAGTATGAATTGTACTGTTACCATTTAATTTTGACCTGAAGGTTCGCGCACACACACACACACACACATATATATATATATATATATATATATAACAATCTGAGTCACATACTAGGATACCACAAATGAATCGTTTATTTCTAATAACTAAGTCAAAATAAACAAGTGAGATTTATAATGTAAAAATGAATATATCCTGAAAATTTCAGCAACATTGTTGGCAAATATGAATTCTATTTTAAAAACATTGACTTGCAAAATAAAATCTGACAGTGTAAACAAAACAATTACCTATTTTTCGATTAATTTTTTTCACTTACCGAAAAAAAAAAAAAAAAAAAATGGGCATCTTGTTAAGAATGTGAAAGTTAGTCACAATCATTGAATAGACCCAACACCATACACTTCAATTTCTTTTTCAAGCCAGAAACATCTTTAACTTCAATATTTTATTTCTCTTAAGAGATTCAAATAATGCAAACAAGAAATTTCCAAATGCATAAAAAGTAAATGCTAAATACCAATTTCTCAGATTTTTACAAAATTCTGAATACTATGTAAAAGATTTTGTATTTAACACACATGGAAAGCAAATATTAACTGATCAAGTTATTGTAAAATAATCATAGAAGTAATTTTTCCTAATGTGATTTTATCTTTTGTACATGTTGAAAAGATTTTTTTTGCCCAAAAGAAGTTTTGACTTGATGTGGCACAATATCAAAGTGTAAGTTCACCTAGGAACATATTCATTACATTTTGATGTGAGACTCAGTGCTTCATAATAAGACACTCAACCAGTAAACATAGCATTGAATACATTGTGCAAAATGAGTTTCATCAACAGATTGCATGTAATTATCAATTTTTCTTGTTTATTGGTACGTATGTCTTGTAAACAATGAAAAGGAGACTGTAAAGATCATAGCTGCTTATTGGGAACCCAGAACAAAGATTATCTGCTAAATAAAAAAATTAGAAGTGTATATTTGGGATTATGATAAAACCAAGCTACTCCAAAGATCTAATGGGTAACTTTGTAAGGTTGCTCTATGATTTTACAATAATAATGGTCTATGAACCACTTTCTAATATTTACTGTGAAGTCAACCCCCAGAGGTGATAGTCTGTTTCATGCTAAATGCAATAATCAGGCTATGTGCATTTTTTTTTAGGTATATATTTGCTACACAAACTAAGTAAAATAATACACAGGATTCTACAGGCATGACTGTCTCAATCTTAAAAAACTTTAATAAAACTAGAAAAACACAGATTTTCAAAAAACTTAGCATTTGACAGACATAAGACCTTTAGCATTCGACAGACATAAGACCTAACAAAGTAGATTTTCTGGATGTCACCTTCAACCTAAAAAAAGGCAAATATAAACCATACAGAAACCCCTATGTTAAAGCACAGCATATGTACACATCTTCCAACCACCTACCATCAGTAATCAAACATACCATAATCAATTAACTGCAGGTTTTCCAACAATTCTCCAAGTAAAATCATATTCAATGAACCTATGAAACAACTCTAAAAGACAGTGGATTCCAAACACTCATATACACCCCACAAAAAAGCCAGCAGAAAGAGAAACAAATGGTTCAAGTCACCATACAACAAAAACAAATGTAGCAAAAAAAAAAAAAAAAAAAAAAAATGTTAACCTCATGCACAAACATGCATCAAGTTATCAACACGATATTCAACAAAAAGTCAAAACCAGCATCACTTGTACAGAGAACATGAAAAATAATAAAGCACAGCCAACAAACCACCTGAACAAATGTAAAAATCCACATGTAACTGCAGAATAAAGAATGAATGTCCATTAAACAGCAATTGTTTAAACAACAATCTAATCTACCAAGCCATTGTAAAATCAACACATAATGAAGAAAAAAAAATATGCATAAGAGTAATTGAAGAACCCTGAAAACAAAGAAAATATGCACACAAAACATTCTTTATAAATCATAAATATATGAACCACACAATGATTTCCAAACAACTGGGAAATTAAAAAAATTAAAAAAAAGCCATACTAAAAATATGGAAAATAAAAGAACATTAGCTTACAATATTCAATCCAAAAACTAAACTACCTGGAGGAAAAAACAGCTATCATTACCATTTCAGATAAAAAACTAATAAACAATCAAAACTCATCTCAAACTGCAGACTCCGAAACAAATTAATACAATGTTACTTAAAAATCGAAAAATGAAAAGGAAGAATAAATGAAAATAAACAAAAAGAAAAATAAATTAATCTAAACAAATAAACTAAGTAAATAATTTTGCTATTGCTCTAGATACCTCAAAAGCATTTGGCATGCTGGCCTTCTGCACAAGCTCGGTATTGCTAGACAATTGTTTGATTTAATACAATCATTCCTATCAAATTGTGAAATGAAGGTTCTCCTGAGTGGGCAAGCTTCCAAATTCTTTCACAGAAACACAGGCATCCCTGAAGGCTCTATCCTAGGCCCTAAGTTGTTTCTGATCATCAATGATCTTCCTGATGCAATCAGTTTTCAAGTACACATCTATGCAGATGACACCACCGTTTACTTGTCTCAATAGGAAATCTGCCATTGCTAACAAAGCAAACCTAGCTGCTACTCTTGAAACAAACTGCCAATCAGTTGTTAACCGAGGCAGGAAATGGTTTGTTAATTTTTAATGCCTCCAAAACAAAACTGCTTTCCTTTAACCACCATATAGAAACTTTCCTGCCTGCTATCTCATATGGATAACACTGGTCTCCTGGAAAGCAATACACTGCACCTCTTTGGCCTCACTTTTTCAGCCAACCTCAAGTGGCACAACTACATCAAATCTATAGCTGCTGCTACTACTACGAAGATTAGAAGCCAGAAAGATTTTCTCATCAGATTCTATTTTGCACAATTATAAATCTACTATGCATCCATGCAATGAATACTGTTGCCATATCTGGTCAGGTGCTCCTGCTATTCATCTCAAGATTCAACAAAATCCAAATAATGAACTGCAATATAATTGATCTGGACTTGACATCTTCACTTCAGTCACTTTCTCACCAACATGATGTGGCTTCCCCTCAATCTTTTCTACAAATATTTTCATGGCAAGTGCTGACAAGATTTCTTCTCTTGGGGCCCCGACCACATGAATTTAAGCATGCTACTAGATTGGCAACTAGATCCCACCCTTTTACCATTGAAATAGTTAAAAGTAAGTTCCTCTTCTACCCAAACAGTTTTTCTTACACTTTCCACCTATGAAACTCCCATTTACTTGCTTACTGATAGTTACTACCTACAAAAGTTTAAATGCAATGTCAATTGCTATTTTCTCTTTAATCCTGTTCATTTTTTATCCTTTAATACCCCTTTACACTAGTGGTGGTCCCACCATGCTTGGGGTGAAATGATTTGGGGGGGGGGGGGCGTTTAGCAAACACAAAAGTTTAAATTTGGACATGACTAGTCATTTACTTGGATGTGCAGGTGGTATAATGGATTGCAGATCAAAATGAGAAATTAGAAAGCCAAGTTAGAATTATAATAGTTTGTTGTATTCACTTACGTGTAAATATCCTTAGGAAAGGTGAGAATCTATCTCATCTCCCCAAGCTATGTATTGAATAGCAGGACAGATCATGTTTGATAGCCTCAGCTGGTAACCATTCCAGAGAGGATAACTTGATAAAAACTCCCATCACCCAGTAACCTCGGCCACTCATTGTGATGTTACGACTCATAAAAAACAGTGATTGAAATTCTTCAGTTATCTAAGTTGTGCATTCTGTTGCAAGCAGAGAGAGCATTTCTAATTAACTCAGATATTTCCAAAAGTAGCCTCGTCTGGTTCAAGACCACAGAAGTGGCACTTATAATAAAAAGGTCAAATTCACAAAGCATTAGCTTGGATAATATTTTCTAAATCCGTCTGAGTCTTGCACAAGATAGTGAGACAATCAATAATGATTTGAATCTAATAACTTACTCACCATTGCAGGTGTCCTAGGTTTGGGAATTTTACTCTATTTTTGTCTGGTAAATAAACAGTTTTGACATGGACAGAAAGGAGAAAATTATGGAAAAAAAAAAAAAAAAAAAAAAAAAATTACAAAAACAGACAGAAACGCAGATGTGTATAAGCTCAATCTGCATTTCTCAACTGGTATTGCAGACTGGTATCAAATGTGACCAAGTTAGGTAAATGGCTACTTTGAGCATCTGCTGTAAAGTAATGAAGTCTGTTGCTTAATGAGAGCAATCCTTATATATTCTCTACTACCTTAGCCTTGTAGATGAAGTTAAACTTGCTAAATACAAGCATCAACTTTTGTATATGCTTGCCTTAAACTAATTAACACACTTATCTTGCAAGCCAGTGCTAATAAGAGAAATATTTATTAGCATACTAGCAGTATAGCTCAGCGTTGCTCAGATGTAATAAAAGCTTTAAAACTAATCCATGGTCCTGGAGCTCAGACTCTTTGAACGTTGGCACAAAGACTAAAAAGCAATAGTTGTTTCCAGTTAAAGCAAAACCGTAGACTGAAAGAAAAATGAATGGATGTAGGTCAAATTTTAATTTCCTGGTATCGATATCAAATTTTCTGCACTATTGTAAGAACTGCAACCTTGAAACTTCTGAATATCATTTCTTATGTCTTTGTCTATGAGTGTATCAAATTTGATTAAAATCGGACCACTCCTTCTATAACCCGATTTTTTCGATTATCAATTTTCGATATTTATTGGGGATACCTCAACACAAAACCTAGCTAAGAACACTCGCAGATGCTTATAGTACAACTGTGTAAATTTTCAAGAAATTCAGTTCAGCCATTTCGGAGTCTATAGGTAATGGACACACACAGTTCCATTTATAAATAAGTTTAGATCCTAATACATGATCTGTCAGTGGGTATCAGTAAATAAACAATGAGAAACAGATAAGAGGGTAATATAGATGGAAAAAAAACAAAAATAAAAACCTCCTTACAGTTTCTAGAGAATAAAAGCTGTCAGTTAAATTCCATACATGATACATGCTTGGGTGATCATGTCTCAAAAGAGACATGACTTACTGGGCAGAAGATTATCCTGCAGTAGGTTGCCATTACTTTGTGGCAGACTGGTTGCCAGCCAAAGCTATAGAACCCAAGTTGTCCTGTTACTTCACCCATAACTGAAGGGAAGAGACAGATTAATGCAATTAAGTGAATGCAAGGATGAATGCAGAATGAAATAGTTAATCCAAAAATGTGTGCAAATACACATGACCCTCTTTAGATGATTGCCAAAGAGTAATGAGTAAGTCTAAGGAGACACTTGCATTAATGCTAAAAACTTAAGCAGAGTGGCTATTCAAGACAAATTTCCTTTCCCAATTTGATAAGACTGAATGGGTCTAAAAATTAATCCAGAAATACCATAACCTTTCAACTTATGAAGAAAACTAACATGCCAAACCCTGCCAAATGTCAAGATATCCAAAGCGACAAACCGAGTTTGAGTTTTGTTTAATGGCATATCAACCTGTGAGTTATTTAATGCCAAAAAGATGATGTTTTACGGTATTTTTGTAATGTTTGGTTATAGTGAGAAAGTTGATTTAGTCAGATTTTGATGAAAAATTTTTTGTTTTTATTTTAGAAAACTGAAGATGTCTTCTAGTTTTGTATTCAAAAATGTATTGCTGGTAATAATTTTTTTTTCCTTCAAAAATGTATATTTTTCTATAAAAGTCTATTTTTATACTTTCATAGTGTTTTGACCCCAGTTTGGGGATTATTTGTCCATAGCTAGGACCCTAACAGGTACTACCACTCCGGGTCAGGGTGGACCTGGGAACTACAGCAATTAAAAGGTGGTTCTTTGCTCTTCACAACCTCCTGATCAGATGCTGCTAGATGCAGTTTACCATCATAATCAGGACCGCAACAATCTGAGCTTCATTCTTATCTGAAGCTTGACAGCCTCTTTCTGCAATAATCATTACGACATCTTTTAACCTACAGAAGCAAATGTGATATTGCTTATCTGAAAGAAAACCCTGTAAAATGAGAAACCTTATCAAATCAGAGTTGATTAGAGCCCCTAGTACTTTGCCAAAAAGCTAGAAAGCTGGGGAGGTGAACTTCCTGATTCTTACGAGTTCTGAAAGATTATAACTACAGAAGAGGATTTCTAATAAGCAGTAAAGCAAGAAGCAGCAAGACTTGTTGAATTTAGAGAATAGATGCCAGTTCAGGCACACATTTCATAAAGGACTATTTCAGAGATACTATCAAATCTACATGGTTTACGTGGGTACAGTTTACAGTTGATAGAAACCATAAACAGAGTTATATGCATATCACTCAATAGAGACTCAGTTCTAAGTGGAAAGTCAAAGATACTCCAGATAAGTCGAGAAGAATTTAATTAGAATTTATGAACTAGACATTCTGCTTTATCAGCAGAAGATATTAACACCCCAAATTGAGTGAAGAGAGGAAGAATAAAATATTTAATACACTATTTCATCTTGCAAGTTATTGCCTGTCAGAACAGGTACCAGTAAATAGACATTTGGAAACAGAAAGTAATATAGATGTCAAATTAATTATAGATATAAATATATGGAGGAAAAAAAAAATCTTTTCTACAGAATGAAAGTTCTTTCAAAAATCCGCTTAAATATACTTTAATTCTCTTTAGAGACTTGCCTTGTGTCACATTGAGCTACATTAAGTAGTTGGAAAATCAACACGGACACTAAAGAGAAAAATAAATGTATCATTAAGAGTTTGAGAGGATAAAAAGGTTACCAGATGAGCAAAGATTCTCAAAAGCATGATTTTTTTTGTTCTTTTGAATATAGCAAAACTGAAAAACGATTAAAACAAAAGCACCAAAATATATTTTGTAAAACTTTTGCCAAAAATCATAATCTCAGTAAGTTTTATTATAACTGGCTCAACAAGTAAAGTAATTATGAAAAAGTGGTTTCAGTGAAAACTTATTTCCTGCTATGCCAGTGACAAGATCTTTGGGTATTAAGATAACACGATGATGAGGATTCAGGTTTCTTTTTTACCTGCATTTTTTCTATGATCAACTACATTTCACAAATTCTTAATCCGAAACTGATTCTGCTCCCATTAACAGAGATCACAGGTTTTTGCTGCAACTGCCACGACAGTTATGATAGTTACAAGGACAGTTTGCCAGACAGCTACTATTCCTTTCAACTATCATGCAAGTAAAAAGGACTTTTTTTTTTGTTCAAGATATGTGATGATAGAAAGCAGGGAAAAAATAGTTTCATGCATTCTCCAAAAATTACATATACAGACTCAGCTTGAGTCAACATTTTAAATTCAGTTCACCAATTTCATATTCAAAATGGATAACTGTGGGATCAATTCTCACTGCCTTCACTAAAAATCTAAAAATACACCTAAAATAATTCATATATTCAACAAATATTTTGCTCAAAGCATTTTCAAACTGAATTTGTTTGTGTCTGGAAAATTACTTTAGAAAATTGGGAGAAAAAAAAAAGTTAAGCTTTAAGTTATTCAGAATAAGATAATTAGATAAACAGAAATAGAGACATTTGGATTGAAAGAAAGATGGGAGGAGGGAAAAAGCAAATAAATAATTAACAAAAAGCAGTTAAACAGTAAGAGAATCATGATGAAAAGAGATCAGTGACAAGCCTGTGTGTTAATGTGTCATAAAGTCATGGTTCAGAGAATCCAAATTGATAAGTGAAAAAAATATAAACAAGTTTTATCTTTAATATTAAATCTGGAAAAAAAAAAAAAAAAAAGTTTTCATGTTTCTCAATGTAAAATTATGTAAGAAACTTTAATAGTTTGAAAATTTAAAAAAATTATTTCTAGGCTACAGGGTGTGATGAATAAATTGTTACTATTTTATATTTTTAATTTTGTGCACTCTTTTAGACTGTCAACTGCACAGTATATTAGGGTCAGTTGGGCACAGTTTGTGAGAAAAAGAGCACCATGACACAATTCACACCACGCTTTACTGCTTGGAATTCGTGCCAGAAGCTACAACACAAAAATTTTAGAATGTTTGAGAGTCAATCTGAATATAATTCAGAAGGAGTTGGAGGAGCCTAATGGCAATTACAAAAATGTTTAGAGTGATCACTAGTGATACCAACATTATGATTTTATTCATCTGCCCACAGGGCATCAATTTCAACACAGGTCTACATCACCTTGAGGAGGTACAGCTGCCCTTGGTCAAAAGAGTGGCTGCTGGAAGACCCTATGTCAGACAAAAGGACCCTGCACCATACCACACAAGCAGAAGAATTCAGTCATGGCTGTCAAGCAATTTCTGCAACCAAATCATCACTTACATCTGGCTACCTAACCCCCTTCATTATTTGGGAAGTGGTGTGCAATGGAACAGTTGAGTGAGAGAACAAAGCTCTTTGTAACACCAAAGATCAACTGAAGGCAATGATTATGGCAGCATTCTATCAGGAGACAGACTAGAAGAAATGCAGAAAATTCTGAAGTTGTCTGAAAGTCATGGTTGAAGCCAATGGTGATTTTATTGAATAAATTTACTCTTTAGAATTTCACGATATATCTACCAAAATTACATAAAAATATCAGTGCTATTTTGATTTTTGTGTAAGAAACAATTTATCCATCTCACTCACACACACATATATATATATATATATATATATATATCTGCAGGTGAAGAGAACCAACAGTTTTAGAATTAAGTTCTGTGGCATTTTTTTTTAAAAGTGCTCAATACAATATACATCATAGAGTATATTATTTTTTTTTATTTAAATTTACCTTGTGACACAAATTTCTGTTTCAAGATTTTTACCTTGAAATCAGGCAATGTTGACTCGTGAAAATGATTTACATTTGAATATCGAAAACACGCTTGTTATTTGAATTAATATAGAGGTGGGAGAGAAATTTAGATTTTATGTGTATGTTTAATTTAACTAATCAGAATGAAGTTCAAATTTGAAAATATAGGTCATATGTTTGGGAAATACAGGGTTTCTTCTTTCAAGCTTAACAGAAAAGTGTCATCTCATTGAGCTAGTCTAGTCTGCTCCTTTTTGGTGTGATGTATCCATTATTCTTAAAAGATTATTGGATTACCTTTCTCTATCCCAACATTATTTTAAAACCATAAAGAGACTACTTTTGATCTGACTTAAAGAGACCTTTGGTATGATTGAACTATTTTTATTTCAGTTCAGAATGTATTTTTTCTTCAATTTTTCATATATTCTTAACTTGTATAAATTTTAATGTATTTAATTAATATCATAATACAAAACAAATCTATTGAAAAGAAAAAATACTCTAGAATTAAGTTATATTTAATAAATAAAAATAATGGATAATCTGGAAAAGAATTATTAAAAAAATCATATTTTAAATAAAAATTTAAACTTTTAAAAATAATCATTCAAAAACTGAAATCAATAATTTAGACAATAATAAATGTAATTGTAGAAACCCTACAGGGTGTCCTTTCGAAAACGGATGCCTTACAGAATCTATTTTTTATCAATGTACTTTTTCTTCTACTGAAAACCCTAATAACAAATTTATATTGGTAGTACTAAGAATTCACTGGGAAAAAAAAAAAATTATGAACACACTTCATTTAATAGTAAGTAACAAAATAGGACATCCCTATCAAAATATTTTTGAATCTAAAAGCAACCAATGCAACTCCCACAATGAAACAGAAAAATTTTTTTAAAAAAGCTAGAAAATATAAGTCTTTAAACAACCCATGCCCTTGTGCCCATATTAAAAATTATATATTAATTTCTCTATAAAAATTTATTAAACAATGAAATAAATGTCATATGTAAACATTGCAAAATGTTCACCTTAGAATATTGATTAACTTACATACATCCAGTAATTTGTTTTGTATTATGATATAATATGAATTAAATAGATATTAAAATTTATACAAGTTAAGAGTATATGGAAAATTGAGAAAAAAAATGCACTCTGAACTGAAATTAAAAAAGTTTAATCATACCAAAGGTTTCTAAGTTAGATCAAAAATAGTTTTCTTTTTGGTTTTAAAAAATGCTGGGATACAGAGAAAGGCAAGACAATCTTGTAAGAATAATGGATACATCACACTAAAAAGGAGCAGACTAAACTGTAGCTCAATGAGATGACATTTTCCCCTGTTAAGCTTGAAAGAAGCACTGTATTCCCCAAAAATAACGTATATTTTCAAATTTGAACTTCATTCTGATTAGTTAAATTAAACATACACATAAAGTCTAAATTTTTTCTGTCTCCCCACTCCACATTAACTCTTTGAATAATAAATGTATTGTTTTCTACATGCAAATGTAAATCATTTTCACTAGTCAACATTGTCTGATGACTCGGTAAAATCTTGAAACATAGAAATTTCTATGTCACAATGCATATTAATTTTAAATAAAAAAAATAAAAAAATAAAAATATATATATATATATATATATATATATATATAACACTAAAACATACTAGGTCAGATTTAAAATAAATTAGACCAGTAAACAGCTGTATTAGAAAGTGCTTAATGCAGGTTCGAAGGAAGCTGAAGATTCAACATGTAGAACATTTAGATATTTAGGTAGATCAGCAGGCTATGCTATGGTTTCAGCCAATTTCGTTTCATCAGGTAATTTGTTTTGACTGATGGCTTAACAGATAACACTTTTATAAGTTCATAACTGGAAATTCAACATAAGTGATTTATTACTGGAAATTCATTCATCCGGTTGGGGGGGGGGGGGAGTGAACTTTAAAAGATACATTCTAATGCTTCTACATCCAGGCATTATTTAGTGACTTTGTTTATTCTTTTTGTGTAGGACTAAATGAAACCCAGATAAACAAACAAAAACAAACATCATTTACTTAAACTGTTTTTTTAGAAGTTGTTGGTTGATTTTGTTTTGTTTTTATGGCATATCAACCTCTGCTGGTCATTTATTGCCAACTAAATTTTTACTTATTTATTACTGGTAATACCTTTTTTTTTTTTCTTTCAACAATTTATTGTTATTTTTTTTTATATAAGTTTTGTGTTTAGTAATACTTTTTACTTTTCAAGTATCAAGATTCATTGGGATTTGTTTTTTTAAGGGCAGGGTCCCCAAGTCCTGTTATTTAACCCATAACTGGAGGGAAGGAACGGATTAATACCTTTCCCAAGGGTACCAGTGCTTAAGAGAATGCAGGGTATTCAACTGGAATTCAAACTCAGCTCACCAATTTCTCTTTCTGAGCCGATATCCACTGCACCACAACACATATTAGTCACTATATGCTTACAGCACCTGGTATTCCCAAGCGGTCACCCATCTAAGTACTGACCAGGCTCAATGTTGCTTAACTTCGGTGATCGAGTGAGAACCGGTGTATTCAACGTGATATGGCTGTAAGCCTCTTTTAGAAGTAGTCCAAAACAGGGAAGATATTTTTTGAACTACTTAAATACTTCCCCAAAAACTCCAAGCTACACCAAACATTTAATAGAAATACGGTTAAATTAATTTACATCTGTATTCCCAATTTAGAAAATCACATAAAGAGACAAAATATAAAAAAATTTAAAAAACCATATATGGCAAAATACCATTAATGAAAAATTTAACTGCAAAGATAAAAACAAATGTCTGCTCAAAGAAGTTTATCAAACCAAAGGAGTCAGCTACAGAGCAGAAGTAAAAGATGAAATATACTTAGAATGTACTGAAGGCAGTTTGAAACACTATGGAATAATTACAAGTTCACATAAAGACTACTGGAGGCTCTGTAAAAGCATGCTGAACAGCAGTAAGCCCTCAATCCCCCCTCTAATCAACGAATTTGAGGTCCTCACCTCTTCAACAAACAAGGCTGAGTGCTTCACTCGGATTCTCCACTAACTCGACACTATCTGTATCTGTACCAGACTTCCCTCTCTAAACCCAGGCCCAATTGACTGACATACTAATTACTCCCTCGGTGGTCTCCAAAATAATTTCTAAGCTTGACCCCCATAAGGCAAGCGATGGTGATGGAATACCCATCATTGTCATAAAGAAATGTGCTCCTGAAATCTCCTCTGTTCTCTCTAAACTCTATAACTACTGCCTTTCTGCTTCTTGCTTTCCTGCCTGCTGGAAATCCTTCTCCGTGGTTCCTATATATATATATATATATAAAAACATTGGAGAACCCTCCGACTCCACTAATTATCGCCGTATCAGCCTCCTACCAATCTTTGGCAAAGTGTTAGAAGCCATCATCAACACCAAGGTGGTACAACACCTCACAGCCCACAGACTCTTTTTGGACAAACAGTATGGCTTCCGCTTCACCAGGTCTACTGCTGATATGCTCATGACCATCACTGAATATATACACCAGGCCCTTGACAAAAATAGAGAAAGCCCGAACTGTTGCCCTTGACATCTCCAAAGCGTTTGACAGTCTGGCATGCTGGCCTTCTATGCAAGCTGCAGGGCTATGGTATAACTGGACAATTGTTTGACCTAATCCAGTCCTTCCTTTCAAACCGCACAATGAGGGTAATACTGAATGGACAAGCCTCCCAATACTATCACATGAATGCGGGTGTCTCTCAAGGCTATTCTAGGTCCCATGCTTTTCCTTATCTATATTAATGATCTCCCTGATGTAATAAGATCCCAAGTGGGCAGATATGCTGACGACGCTACGGTTTACTCTCATCTCGATTAAAAATCTACCAAGGTTGACAAAAGAAACCTCACTGCCGAGCTTGAAAAGGACCTTCAATCTGTATTGGACTAGGACAAGAAATGGTTCGTTAAATTTAATGCTTCCAAAATGAAGCTGCTATCTAATAACCACCACAGACAATTGTTCCTCCCGCCCATTAACATGGATCAGGCTTCTCTCCCTGAAAGTAAAACACTGCATCGCCTTGGATTAACTCTCACATCAGACCTCAAGTGGAATAACTATATAAAATCCATAGCTAAATCCGCTACTAAGAAAGTCAGTTCTCTGTGTAGGACCAGGAAGTTTCTCCCATCCAAAACAATCCTGCACATATACAAATCTACCATCCGCCCGTGCATTGAATATTGCTGCCATATCTAGTCAGGTGCTCCTGCTATCCACTTAGGTGCCCTTGACCAAATCCAACGGAGAATCTGTTATGTAATCGATCCTGACTTGGCAGCTCGGATACAGTCGTTTTCTCACCGACAGTGAGGCTTCCTTGTGTCTCTTCTACAAATACTTTCACGGCTTCTGCTCCAATGAGCTTAGCTCACTGGTACCTCCTATATATGAATTTCCTCGAGCCACAAGATTAGCAACTAGGTCCCACCCTTTTACTGTGAAACCAATAAATTGTAAAAAATTCTACTTCAGCAACTTCTTTTCTTGCACTTCACGTCTGTGGAATTCCCTTCTGCATACTTGCTTTCCCAACAGCTATAATCTCCAAGAATTTAAATGCAAAGTCAATAGTCATCTCCTGTCTAACTTACATCCTCAATCTCATGCTTTTTCTTCATTCATCCAACTCTCATCAGTATTCTCTTCCTTCTCCTACTCTCTTCCTGACACCCCCTGCAACCTCTCATTCCTTCTCATAACATCCCTCCTATGTAACCCCCTGCACAACAGTGGCAGTAAAATAAATGCCTTGCTAGGGCCGACACAATTATAACAAAAATATATATATATATATATATATATATATATAAACACACAGTGATAAAATCTGTCAGATTAACAAAAAATAAAACAATTACTTTTTAGAAATTGTTTTGCTTACATCCAGATACAAAATACAGATATGAACTTCTGAAAATCTGGGATGGATTTTTGCTAATAAAGGCACTATTATTGTTTTCTCAAAAAAAACAAAAAAAAAACATACTCTTCTAGGATTTGGACCTATGTTTTTTTTCTTAAAGATTTCTTGAATATTTGAATATTCAGACTGGTAGACAAAAACAAATATACTGTTTAATAAATAAACATAATGGCTAATAAAATAAGAGTCTCCACTAAAAATAAAGTAATAAAAAAAATCCAACCTTTTTCTCATAATTGTGTGTACTTAAATACATATAAGAGGCATCTACACAAACAAACTTTATGCATATAGATAAATATATTTTTGCTAATAAGTATGTGATTTTTATACACATGTACATCCACTTCAAATGACACACATGCAAGAAATAATGGGGTTGCGTACACACATGCACAGCATGGAAAGCCTGCACGTGCCACATTAATAGCTTAGTAAGTGCTGCCTCTGTGTATGTGTGTCTGGCCATAGATCTAAAAGGAAATGACCCAAAAATAAAAGCAAAGGAAGCCCTCAAAATTCTTCCTCATCAGAAGAGATGAATAATGCCACTTGGGGGAGAAAAAGAGAAACCCCCCACAGGCAGTCACAATGAAAAGATTGGATAACTAGAACACTAGATGAGTCAACCCTGTCTCACTCATACAAGTGTGTGTGTATATATAAGAGAGAGAAAGATGTACATACAGACATTCTCGTATGTATTGCAATGTGCAGGTGGAAAGGCACGTACTATGGTTCATAGGAAAGATGCTGCTCTTTTCTACTCATCTATAATTGATATTACCCAGTTGGAGGAGTTTGATTTTAATGGCAATATTTTTAAAAGTACAAGTACAGTTAAGTGAAGCATTTTTATAAGAGCATAAACATCTAGTCTTTCTATCATATATAGGTTTTGTCAAATATGAGTGACTGGCAATATTTCATCAGGTTTTATTCAATTTTTCTTGTTTTACAACTACTCCATTTTTGAGGACTGGACATGTCGAGAAATAATATCTAATTGTAAAAAAAAAAAAGATTTACAGATATCAGAAGTAGTTCTCATAATAAAAATGTTCACTAAATAGCACCTCATTTGAACAGAGCCAAAACTAAGCAAAAATTACACTATGAAAATAAATACTACAAAAGACATCTCTCACACAATACACTATAAGAAACAAGTACATTAATTCTATCATGAAAATTGATACCCAAAAAAAAAAAAATTCTAAGAAGCCAATACTTTAAAATTTACAAAACATTCTTTGGCTCTGATATTTAACAAGACATGCATGAATGAAGGATTGTTGCCTAGATATACAATATAAAAAGAGAAATCTATGTATAATATCCAGATATACACCATTCATTAGTAAATTATCAGTAAGCTACCATATAGTTCCCTAAATTTGGAATAATTCACCCACAGTCAAGTTGCAGAAGAGACAATTCATTATAAAAAAAATAAAATATTATTTTAAGTAGTTTTAAAAATACAAGACTCAGCAATTTGCTTAGATATTTTCTTTAACAGAATTGGCAGCTGATCTTTCTTCTGCCCTCACTCTAACATCTCGGTGTGGGGTGGTGGGGTTAACTGGCTGATTACATTCAATGACTCAAAGACCAAACAAGTTACATTCCACCATTGCCTATTAGACCATGAACTATCACAAACCACAATGAACAGAATGTTTCTTCAGGAAGGCTACATGCTGTGAGCACCTATTAGGATAAACAACTCTAAAAATAGTATTGTTGCTATATATGAGCAGGAGCTGCCTAGTCTTCACTTTCCAGTCTCAAAAGTCCTAAAAGTGTCTCTACGCCCGCCCTCGTGGGTGGTAAATTATTTTACACCCCCACACACCCTCTTTCTTACAGATGAACCATTCCAAGCCTCTCACTGCTCTGTTGCTATTTTAATAGAAAGTGCTAAGACGAACTATATTCCTTAGTTTCATCAATTCTAACCTTCATGACATGCTATACACATTGTAGTAAACCACTTTCATATTCCACTGGGGAAATAAATATAAGTTCCACACGAGCTGCTATTTTTCATTGAACCACTGCTTTGTGGAACCAACTCCAAAGAGGATACTTCCCTGATCACTACAATCTTAACCTGTTCAAATCTAGGGTTAACCGTTATCTTCTCCACATATCTACACCTCTTACTCAGTAATGCTCTTCATCAAATGGCTCCTGGGGATTGTACATGATTAATATCATTGTTAAATTTATGAGAGAACTGCAAAAATTGAAAACCAGTCATCCAATCTAGCAGCTTAAACCATAATTACAATTGCACCTTTTTTAAATAACAATAGTAACAATTATTCTTCATGGTTTCAATATTTTCTTTAGAGCCAATTTCTTTCAAGAAATCAACACATCTGGTCGCAACTTAAAATATGAAATCAATTAAACAAATTCAAATTCTCATTTTTCTGTCTGTCTTATGCCCCAGTCATCTTACATTAGCTTTTGACTGACATACCACAATGATACACAAGTTCACCTTCAGATATTTGAATAGCCAGTTAACTTCACACTACTACTATAGAACGAGTAATATCCTCAAAATATGGGTGTTCTGTACTTGTAGCTTTGCACCAGGTTAAGCAAAAATAGGTAAACATGCTTTTGTGCTCTACTTTCCTCCATTAACGGATTACTGTTACTCACAATCATCAGCTCCTGATTTTAAGTTTTGCTCAAGCAAGTGACTTGAAACCTAGATATCAAATCAAAAATACAACTCTTCATAATTGATTGTCATTCTATGCTTCTGTAAATAGGTTTATCTCATTTAGAATAAAAAAAAAACATTATTAGCCATTTATATTTGACATCTCAACTATTATCCAGAAGATGATAATCAACAGAATACAACTGTCAAACAAGCCTATTTATTTTTCCTTTAATATGATATGATATTTTTTACTTCTCCAACCATAAAGTTTGGAACAAATTCTTTTGCGTTCATCTTTTTTTTTCCTCCCCATTATTTTCAGTTGTTGCTGAAATCTGTTGGTCATCTACTTACAACAGAATCAAAACATCATAAAAGACTGAATAAATAAAAATACAGAGACAACCCAAAATATTTAACTTCTCAAAATATCAGACAAAAACAAAGCCACAAAGATGAGAGCAGTATATAGCAAGAACTCCTCTAAGATAAAAACATTAAGAATATCTAACTGATTAGACTTGACACAAAACCTAGCCAAGAACACTCATAGACGCTTATAGTACATCTGTGTAAATTTTCAAGAAAATTGGTTCAGCCGTTTGAGTCTATAGGTAACAGATACACAAAGTTCCATTTATAAATAAGTTTAGATTAAATTTAGTGACCAAAAATATCCATATAAATTTAAAAGAATTTATTCATCTATTATGCATGTATTTTATGCAATAACTAAAAAATGGCTCTTCAAAACTGAAATTAAGTCTAAAAAGTTTTTTTAGCAATAATCATTGTAGTTTTTAACTGTTTAGTTCTATATCCTTTCAGGACGTGGGTAATCATGACTCCACAATTTCCTGTCCTTTGTAGCCCTTAATAAATTGCCTTTGTCATTTCTCCTAAACCCTGTTCTACCATCCATGTATACAAGCTTACTAGATAGGTTACATATTGTTTTTTTCTATTCCACTTTCCTTCAATATATCCTGTGAGTATCAAATTTTCCAAGTCCTCTTTACTCATTATGTACCCTAGAAATTTCAAGTCTTTCTAATGTAACATGTATCTTTTCCATTTTCTCTAAAACTAGTTGCTCACATCCAGTTCATGGCATTCTCAGCATCCTTCTGTAGAACCAAATTTATATTGCTTCAAGTCCAACATTCACAGCCAGATAGGACTGATGTTACATAACAGTTCAGCACAATTTGTTTCTAACAAAATTTTCCTGTTTCTTAATACTTTGATTAGCTTTTGCAAGGTATTTTTCACTATCCCAATACACCTTTGGATTTCAGTGTCACTTTCCATCTGTTAAAACACTACTCAGTGATTGTACTCATTTGATTTTAGTATCTTCAACTTATAGAAATTTGAAAATAAATAAATTATAGTGTCAGTATACTGAAGACCTAAGTGGATCTATTTTCAAAGCACTACCCAAAAAACAAGGTACAAATGAAAATCAGCCTAATGAGCTATATAACAAAATTCATCATCCAAATTCTGATGAATAATGCATGAAGCAGAATCAGGCCACAGATAAGACAAGAACAGTACAGGTTTGTCAAAGATACTGGAACAAGGAAAATTATATTTGTGCACAGAATGTTATTAGAAAGAGTAATACAAATGCAGAATGACTTGTACCTGTGTTTTATAAATTATTTAAAGGTGCTCAATAAATTACGCCACAAAGGTTTGTTGGAACTACTCAGCAACCATGCCATATTTGGAAAGAATATTATTATAATCAAGAACCTATACTGTCAGCAAATCACATGCATACAAATAGAAAATGTGTTCAGCAAACATACAAAAATAGAAAGGCTGTTTCTTCTCACTAGACTTATTAAACCAATCCAGTGAGGCAATTCTGAGAGAATTAGATGTTTTACCAGGGTTCATTATTGGCTGCTACACTGCTAAGATATGCAGATGACAGTGTTGATAACAGACATGGAAAGGAAACTAGAAAAGATCCTCCAGAAGGTAGTGAAGGAAAGTGAGAGAAAAAAAAAAGCTACCTAGAAACAGCAAGAAGACAGAATGTATGTTTCTTAGTAAAAGTATAAGCTCAAAATGCAAATTACACATCGGAGATACCAAAGTCAAGCAAGTACAAAATTTCAGAAATCTGAGAAGTGTTCTAACACGGGATGGAAAGTGTAACACTGAAATCTGAAGACACACTGGGGTAGCTAAAGATGCATTCTAGAAGCTAAGAAGAGTATAAAGAGACTGAAAATTTGTGAGAAACAAAGAAAAGTGTATTGATGTGATATGTGTCCTTTATAACAGTGACTGCTGGAAAACTCAAACATGAAAGACTGAGCAACAGAAATGATTCCACAAAAGGGTGCTGAGGATACCATGGACCAAGTTTCAGAGAAAATGGAAACGAAAAGGAAACATACTTCTCAGGAAGTAATATTACCTAAACAAAACAAAAAATTGTTCATGTCCAGGACCTATGTCACCGAGTCAAACCAGTTTTAAAATTTCAAGTTTAACCAAAGTTAAAGTACATGGCAATACCAAAACTTAATTGGCAAGAAAAATTGTTACAGACATCTCTCATTATTAGCACATTTCATTTGTTTACTTTCAACTTGATATGTTGAACTACTTTTCCTTATTTGTAAAGAAATGGTATGGTATTATTCTTAATTTTATTTCTTAACCATCTGTGATCCCAAGGCTTGACATCATCTTACCCAGTGGAGACGCATACTTAAACTAGTTATTTAAATTTGATTAGCATCCAAGTCTTAGAAACATTTCTAAAGTTTAGAAATGTTTCTAAGACTTGGATCTTAGAATCTAAACCATTTAGTGAAATTCAATAAAACATGGAACTGACAAATCAACAAATCCCGGTTGAAAAAAAAAAAAAAAACTCAGTCTGATATGAACAAATTGCATTTTTTTTTTTTAGTTTTACTTTTACAGTGTCTTGGTTGAAAACATTTTTAAATGTGGAGATTGATATTTTGGGTCGGGTGTAAGTTTTCATTGCCTTGATTGTAGACTAGAAGAAGAACATGCAAGTTTAATCTTCAATTGCAGATTTGTACTTGACTAAGCTCAGCTTAAGATACGATATGGCACAATATGAAATATAGGTGGAGGACCTTCTTCATGTATAAAGAAGGATCGAGTAATTAGATAACGACTCAGAACAAGAAATCAGAAAGCAGACTTCGAATTCCAGTCTACTAGTTCCTTACAAACAAAAATCCCAAATAATACTCTTGGAAAAGGTATTATGAATCTTATATTCCAGCCATGGGTTAGTAGGGCATAAAAATCTTTATCTGAAATAAATTGTTGATGTAATTGTAAATATATTGACTAAGAAAAAAACCCTTACAATTCGAAATACGTCATGGCTTTAAATAACGGACACCCAGAGTGAGCCGATAAGCCCTTTTTTTTTTTTTTTTTTCAAATGAAGATCTCTCTAATAAAGAAAAAGAAGTATGTGGAATACTCAACTGGTTTTTACTTGGGTCCGAACAATGACCACTGGTGTCACTGTTAAGCAAAAATTAACACTGTTCAGTAAAAAAAAAAAATGTATATCAATGTGTTACTATTAATTTAACAGTAACACGGTGCACGTGTTAAATATACAATTTTTACTTTTACCCACAAAGCAGGCACCTTTATGTTCCTTGACAATTTTAAAAGAATTCCCCAAACACAAAACAAACTTTAACCGTTTAAACGAGTTAATTCTTATGGTTTTAATTAATAGTTTGAGAATAAAGTCGTAAAAAAACTAAAAACTAAACAAAAACAGTCACTAAAACTATAACTTGTTAACCAACTATATTGATTTCTCTCATTATGAACACAAACATTTTTTTATCCAGTCATTCTTACAGATTTTTAGGGAAAGGTAAAAAAATAGATTTTCTATTCTAAAATTCCTAAATCTTGGCAGAGTAAACAACGATAAAGATTTACGAAGAACTGAAATTACAAATTCTAGCTTTTTCCTAAAGTACCATTTTTAGTTTGTATTTAAAAAAAAAAAAAATTTTTTTTTACTTTTAACACCTTATCGCTGGCTCAACATTCAACAATGAATCAATTTATTTTGAGTGCTTGCTCAATAAAATGATTGATTTACCATCTTACTCAGATTTTCAAACGACACTCAACAATAAAAACATTCGTCAAATTAATTAATTTAATAATTATTTGTTGGTATTTTTTTAAGTTTGTGTGCTTCTAATATTTTCTTCAACAATGTTAGCAATATGACATACTCAAGCAATAGTAGTGGTTTGCCGTGGCCTAATATTGCAGCTGGTGCATGCCAATTCATTCTCTTGTCAAATAACTGAATACACAGCAGTGATCTAAGATTGAACCATAGCCTAAATTGTATCTTTCCTCCGACTATTGCTCAGTAAATAAAATAACAGCTTTTGTTCTTTGAATTTCGCTTGTCTATTTATTTCACTACAGAATTTCTAGTTTTAAAAGAAAAGCTACATTTTAAAGCTAAAATTAAAAAAAAAATTGACACTGCATCGAAATTATTTTTCCATGAAGTCCTACTCAACACAAATTACCGCTACATTTTGAGAAAGAGAAAAAAAGGGAGAAGAAGAAATTGTAAGGAACAGGAATCCCGACAATAAAAATTAATGCTGGTTTTTAAAAAGACGGCGGCATGTGCTATCTCACAACAAAAAAATGATTACCGTTCGCGCTGTCTGCATTCAATAAGTGCTGTATCGTTTTATATTGTTAGTATTTAAATACAAATGCTGGTTAATTAAGGTCTGCTTGATTGTTAAATGCCAAAACAGATGTTATCGATAATGAACAGTCAAAATGATTCATTAAGTAAAACAGACTAAGTCTATCCTCTCTTTTTCCATTAAGTAAACAATTCTTTTTTTAATCTTAGGGGAAAATGACATTAAGAACTCCGGACATTTCAAATAAAAAAAAAGACTAAAGGGATTCAGAGAAAAATAAAATATCTATACATTTTTCTTGATTTTTAATCTTGAAAACCTTTCCAGATGTTGAGAAATGAAGTGGCGTGGTCTGTACAGTAGCAGCAGCAAAAATGAAGAAAGATTTTTAAAAATTTTACTTGGGTGTGTTTGTGTGTACAGTACACACTGTAAGGAAATTTTAAATCCTCTCGACTATATAAGTGACAAGTAATATATGAATAAATGTAATGATCAATACTTACAATAAAGGTACAAAAAATGCGCCAACCGAAGAAGATAAACTTGATTTCTTGTGAAAGACAATGACGGAATGTAAATTCATTTTCACCAGTGTCGGGAAATAAAGGGTTTTACATTTCAATAACCGGCTTTTTATGAAGACAAATCCCCATTATGTCTCTTTCTTTAAACCAGTAGTTATACGTGAAAAACAAACAAACACGTGAAACAGTGGCTTTAAAAGTATCAACACGGTTAGAAAAGGCAAATTAAAAATAAAAAATTGACGGCATCTTTGGATGAAAGAGAAATTGAGCATTCAGGGACAATTTTTTGCGTGCGTGTTTTGTTGGAGAGCACAAATACACGTGGAATGCCGATATCAATTTTCAATAAATATCTGCAACATAGCAACAACTGATGCCGAAACGTTAGCATAGCTTCACAATGGGGGAGAGGATGAAATATTTTCAATTTATTGATAAAAATGCGTTCCCCACCACCTCATCTGTTTGCCTTAAATCATTTTTCAACAGGTTTTTATGCAGTGTTTTCAGTGGCTATTTTCCCGTTAATTGCTCATTTTATTAATTAGAGATCGAAACGCTCACATCACAGGTCATAAGTAAGAAGTGAAATGATATTTTTATTCCCCCCCCCCTCAAACGAAAGAATGAAGCCGATTCCTTGCAGGTCTTACGTTTGTTGCACAGAGAACATTGTTTTATTAATGTTTTAGGCACCGTTAAAAAAAAAAAAAAAAAATCAAATTCCCAATATACCCAAAATAAAATTAAGCTTACTGTCGGGAAATAAAATAAAGCTATCAATAATAGGTGATTTTTCATTTTGTGAGTTTCATTTTGAGAAAACGTACCGGCAATAAAATAAAATGCGACATTTCATTTTTCACCTAAACAAACAAACAAAAAAAAAGTATCCATTTGTGGGGCTTGTCATAAATCATTTATCTCTAAAAAAAAAAAAAAAAATCAAAATTATCAATAAGAGTACAACAACAATCTACACAGAAAGTAATTTTTTTTTAATTAGTTATACTAATTAAAAAAGGAGGGGCACATTCACTGTGGGTGTAATTGGGGTGTGTATGCATATGTAAATAAATTATTGGGGTTCCGATTGACAGTAGTTTGCTAGCTAGGTTGATTTCATATGCAAAAATACATTTTGGTTTTCCCTAAATTAAATTTATGAACCATCAAAATAAAAAAAAAATTTAAAAAAAAAAAACGCAAACGACGGTTTTCAAAAACAAATTCATGGTGGAAGCGAGGTGCTTGTTACAAGCAGCTTGTAATATGGGCCACATGGCTTAGCTGTTTGTTGTCATGTCTTATTGTTTATACTGGATACCAAATGCTAGAATTTGGGGGAAAAAAAGCGTAGATCGTTACTTCACTTTGCTTTTTGAAACTGGAGGTTGTGGTTTTTTCAAACAGACAAAATGACAATTTAATGAGCAGTGCGCGTATAATAAAAAGATTATGAACGCAAAAAATTAAATAATTACCTTTTAAGCATCAAACAGTTCAAAGGCAAACAAAACTATGTTTTACTTTAAGAAGTTTTAGGGATTAGTTTTAATTTTATTTACTTGTTCTTTCCAGCTTCTAAAGAGTTGGGCTCAAACTAAAGAGAAACTTAAAATAAGGAGAAATATTTCTAGAAGAGCTAAACAAAATATGTACAACAAACACTGAATTAACAAAACAAATAGAAACCCTTCCCTTGTTCCATGCAATTAAAAATTAAATCCATATTTTTTTATAAAAATTCAAACAAATAATGCCTCCAAAACGAAAAAGAAACTAATAGTCATTCCATGAAAAAAAAAAAAAAAAAAAATCTGAATCAGAATAAATTTTGAAAAATTTAGAAGTTAAACCTAAAATCAGAAACCTCAAAGTTATGTTTCAAAGTAAAACTGTCCCAAAAAGCATAAGATTATTTTGGAGAGAAAAATATATATAAACCAAGAAAAATTGTAGATTTTTTTACCTGATATTTTAGTACCTTTTTAAGTGTAAGACTCAGATTGGTCGTACAAAAAAAAAAGTATAGAGAAGTTCCTTTTAACTTTTAAAGAGGATTACCTTTTCATTAAAGAAAATATTAAAACTTGAACATTGTGCCAATTGGAAACACGTTCAAATGGATATTTTTTCATTAAATTTGAAAAGTTAAATTGTCGTTATCACATACATTTTATTATTATTTAAAAATAAACAGATTTAACATTTTTATTTAAATCAGAACTTAAAATCGTTCACGCTTTCGACAATTGATTTTTCTTTGCGGCGACTTTAACATAGGTATTTATGTAATTTTTTTTATGGTAATAAAAATATTGAAAACTGCGTCACAAAAATGAGTCTTGCCTTCATAACTTCTCTCTTTTACTACATAAAATAGAAAATCTTGAATTGAGACGAAGTGACTAAAGACGGACAGTTTTTTTTCTTAAATGCTTCATAATCTCCTTTATCTTTCTGCGTTTCCACCCGCCTTGAAGACATAAAAAAATCTCTTACCTACAAAATGATTTCCTTTGATTTCCTTATTTGCGAGGAACTCAATTTTTTAAGTTTTCTTTTTGTTTGATACCGATATGAATTTTAAGTTTTCAAGTAATGGTAAAATTAAAAAAAAAAACAGAACTTTTAGTTTTAAGTAAACATATTTAAACTAAATTGAAAGTTATATTTTGTATCACTTGTTGGGACTTTTTTCTTCTTCACTCAGTTATTAAAAAAAAAAAAAAGAAAAAAGTTTCATGACTTTCTTTTTAAATGTGATCATTTGTTGAATAAATAAATAAATTCAAAATTGGATTCTTTATTCTTATCTCCAGAAAAGTTTGGAATATTTTTTTAAAAGGCCTGAGATTAAAACTAAAGAATATTTAATTGCTGAAAACAAAAAAGTTATAGCAAAAAAGAAAACGTGATTTTTTAAAGACCAAAAGCGGAATGCAGTCGTTACAGGAAAATGAACAATTATAAAAAGTTAATTAAAAAAAGAAAAGATCTAAAAAAAAAAAAAAAAAAAAAAAAAATTATAATAAAGATTTAATTAGTGAAAAAAAAAAACGGAGAATTTGGTGAGAAAATGGTAGATAAAGAGAGAGAAAAAAAAAGGAAAGAGAAATTTTAAAAAATAGAAAGAAAAAAAGAGTAAAAAAAAAAGAAAAGAAACGTAGTTTCTGTTCCTTTATTGTTCAATGCTGGTGTTTCACACGTCAAGCAACGAAAGAAACAAAGCACTCAAGAAAATAGAACACCTTTTCATTTTCAAAAGAACGATCAAAATGAAATTATTACTTTTTGTTTTTGTCTGTACAAAAAAGCGGAAAACAAGATAACAACAGATAGAAGGATAGGCAGACCGATATACAATTGAATAAATATACAGTGTAAATTAAAAAAAAAGTCATTAAAGTTTACCTTTAAAAAATTAAGCAAGGAAATAATAGGAAAACTGAGGGTAAATAAATCCAACGGGTCGTGAAGATTAAAGAGAAACACGTCGCTTCATGTTTGAAACATTTTTGCCAATGACGACCGACTCAAAACTGCAGCAGTCGTAACGGCGGCGGCGTTAGCGCCATGTTTGCCAGTCATGTGACCCCGGCTGCTACGCTACATTAGCCAAATACTTACCAAGAACCACTCACTATTCTAATATCTGCCTTTCTTTCTCCTTGATTTTAGTCTTCTCTCTTTATCTATCTTTTGTTTCTTTCTTTCTTTCTTTCTTTCTTTCTTTCTTTCTTTCTTTCTTTCTACGCTACGTTTTCTTTCTGATTATCTTATTAAACCTTAAGGAGGTTTTCTTTATTTTTGTGTTTACTACCTAAAACTTTATTTTTCTACTTTAGAGAATTTTTTCCCAATCCTTTAGCTCGGCATTTTATGGATTTATTTACCTATCTATTTTTAAAGAAAGAAAAATCATTTTTCATTTTTTCTTATTATTTAATAATATTTAGCAATGAATTTCTTTTTCTCTTCTGTGCCGTGTCCCTTCAGATCATGAGCAAACATGACACCCCAACTGCCTATTCTTTACTTTCATCTAGAAATTTGTTTTTATTCCTTTTGAAAAGTAAAAAATAAATCTTTTAAACAGATAAATGAACTAGGAATAAATAATAAATTAAATATATTTTATAATAAAAATATATTTCATTTTAATTTGCCACTCTATTTTCGTTGTTTTTTAGTTGGACTGTTTTCCTTATTGTCATATTCACGTTTCAGCCATACACTCAGGCCTTCTTCAGGTGATACATTGGAATTTCAAACTGTACTCTTTATTTAGTCCACAGAGGTAGATTGTTCTCTCTAGTACATTTGCTTTTTTGGTTTGTTTGTTTTTTTGGTTTTTTGGGGTTTTTTTTTCATTTTCTAGTTCTTTCTTTCTTTCTTTCATTCTTTCTTTTTTCTTTCTTTCTTTCTCAGGGTCCCTCTGTCTATATAATAGGTTACCTGTCAAGATAACAGCTTTTAAATACACAGTGACCTATACTCTTGTTTAAGTATCAGCTAAAGGGACAAAAATAGAATTGTGCTTTTCTCAAGAGCATTATTACAACATAACAATTTCAGGTAAAATTTGAACTTAGTTTTTCAAATTCAATTTCTATACTGAAGATTGATACTCAAGCCATTACTTATAAACAAAGTCATACTCAAAAGTTCAGAGAATTTGAAAGTGAAGAAAAAAGTACTCATGCAAGAACCCAAGAATGCAATACCTGAGCTTGCTTGCCATTTGCAAACCAACTTACAAAGTTTACAGGCAAAAGTCAATTCAATATTCATTGTAGTTGTAGAGACTTCAAATTTCTATACATTTTGGTAATATATATATATATATATATATATATATATATGTAAATCATTTTCACAACCAACATCCAACATTGCCTGATGATGAGATTCTATCTCAAAACATAGAAATTTTTGTGTCGCAATGTACTTTTAATTCATAATTGTAATATATATATATATATATATATATATAGTGTATCAAGGCAGCAAATAATTTTCTATACATATACTGTTAAATATAAGAGGCAATGAATGTCTATTATGTTTAATCATGAGCCATTCTAAACATCGTATTTTGGCTTTAATTTCAGTTGAAAATAAAGACAAAAATTCTCCAACATTTGGATAATTTTTTATTAAGTTGGTTCTAAGCTTTTGGCTCACATGAACCATCTTCAGAGAGGTTATAAGGATGGTAACACAATAACATCCACCATCAGCGACGATTTTTCTTGTGTCACCCAACAATCACAGTCGTGTGAAACTTAAGTAACGGTCTCTTTCTGAATCATGATGCTGATAAACATAATTGTTCTGTCTTGATAATTTACACATAAAGCATGTTTATTACTATTTAGGTAGGTGTTGGCTTTTTGGTCTTTTCTTCTTAGTTTATACTTTCTTTATCCTGTTTCTTCAATCAGATACAAAAGATAATCATTTCCCTTTGGTTGAGATAATCACAGAGATCACATAGCAGCTGGTTAGTGACATCATTGCATAGAATTAATGAGAGTGGCCAGTTATTCATTTTATTTACAGGAGCCAAGCTGAGTGGTTGCTTTTTATAGCCAGGCTCCCCACAGTCTGGACTGAGGCTAAACCTACCTCCCCAGTTTATAAATCCATGGTGCCATTTCTCTTTGGAAATATATCTTCCTCAGATATAAAAAGAAATTTTGGTTTGCAATCCTCAATTTGGCAAAACCCAAGACTCACCGTTTCCTATTCGGAGAATATGTTCTCGCCTGGGACATAGTAGCTAAATCTGATCCTTTGAATCTGGAGTCCTAAACAAGGCTTCTCCAAAAACACAGAAGAATCTCCATATTATATGTAAGACCCTATCTTTTCATTCTGCTTAATCTCTACTTGACTAAGTAGATATATGATATATTTTTCTCTGCATGAGACACATGTAACTATGTATATAGTTTTGTGTATGACTTACTGGTATAAAAACATCTTTGAGAACAAAGTACGTTTGTCATTCATTTTCCTTTCAGCCATTGCATTCTTGAAATACAGTGTTATTATAAAATGAATGTAATAATTTCTATAATGAGGGAAATGCAAATGGGAGAATCAACCTTTCTTCCAAGCTCTCCTGTCATACATTTCTTCTTCTTCTTCTTCTTCTTCTTCTTCTTCTTCTTCTTCTTCTATATGCCTTATCCTTTCAGAACATAGGCGAGCATGGCCTTCCACATCTCCCTATCCCTGGTGGCTCATAGCACACTTTCTTCTGTTACACCACACAACACCCACTCAGCCATCCACCTGCTCAAGCCCATCAAGTATGTTACATGCCACTTTTTCCCTGTCTCTCTTTCTCTCTATCTGACCTGTTAGTATCAGATTCTCCAAGCCCTTCTTCTTCATTGCATGTCCCAGGAACTTTAGTTGTCTTTTCCTGATGCTCAGTATTAATTTCCTTTAATTTCTATCCTTTCCAAAACCTCACCATTGCCCACGTGTTCGATTCATGATATCAGCAACATTCTTCTGTAGAAGTACATTTCAGTTACTTCAAGTTTTTCCTTCATCTTCGATGAGATTGTCTAGCGTTCACTACCATATTGAAGAACTGACATCACATAGCAATCCAGTACTCTCTTCTTTGTTTCTAGTGAAATTTTCCTGTCTCTTAATACTCTACTCAGCTTCTGGAATGCGTTCTTCACCATGCCAATTTGCCTTCAGGTCACTGTGTTGCATTTTCTTTCTTCTGATAGAAGACTTCCCAGGTATTTAAATTTTTATACCTGCTTGATTTTAGTATCTCCCACCTGTATTTGGCATTTTGGGATCCTCTGTTTGTATTCAGTTTTTTTGTAGTATATTTGTAGTTCTTTCTTTCACTCTCTTCAGCTACCTTCTGTAGGAAGTCTTGTAGTCATATATATACACTGCTTAATGTGGCATGAATTTTACTTTTTGTAAAGTAGACAGTCGAAATCTCCAGTGTCATTGCCCAACAATAATTCCCTTTTTGTTGAACAGTACAGAAGGTGTAAATAAAAAATGGCTTCTCACAAAACAAAATCTCAAAACTACATAAAAAACAAAAATTACTATGTGTGTGTCTGTGTACACACATGTACACACACACACACACACACACACACACACACACACACACACACACACATATATATATGAACAACCTATGAGGGGTACAAAATTTTATTATTCTTAACACATACAAAGATAAATTTATTAATAACCAACAAACATGGGGTGGGAGGAAAGTGTAAGGGTAATGCAATAAAGTCACCATAAAGAGGTGAAGTGATAGGAGAAGAAAAAAAAAAAAAATATATATATATATATATATATATATAATAAAAGGGCGCAAACTGATTCTAATCCTCACTTTCTAGAACCGCTCAAGGATAAGTGTGTATAAATGTGCAATGTTTTAAAAACACAGAAGATAAACTGGAGAGAAAAGTATATATATATATATATAAAAGAATAAAATCTGTCACTTACCTGATTGATGTTATATCCAGCACTCTATTCCAAAGTTTCATAGACAGACCTTCATCTAATTGTTCAGTCCACTCATCAGGAAGCAACAGCAAAAAATTTGTAAAAATTATTGTTTTCACGATTTTCTATTAAGTTGAGTTTTATTCTTTGTGTGTGTGCGAGTGTGCACATGTGTGCATGCATGTTTGTGTAAGCTATGAATTTGCATGTGTACATGTGTAGGAATTTGTGGTTATATATATAGATATAGGTAAATGTATATGTAAATTTTATATATGCATATTTGCATATATGCATATTTGCATATATTGGTTGCTCTCTCTCTCTCTCTCTATATATATATATATATATATATATATATATAGCAAAATAATATTGTAAACACTTTCATCCAGGTTTCATCCAGCCCAAAATGTATTTCCTAAGGTGTATACATCCTGACATGATTTCAGACCTTTCTTTTAGCAACCTTTCTCGTTCTAGAAATGATACTATAGTCAACTTCTCTTCTTGGCACAATCTGCAGACATCACCATAATTACAAGGTCTGGCCTTTTTTAATACATCCAAAGTTACATAAGGATCTTTGCCATTTTTTCTTTTAATTTCCATACATGGTTGGCTAGTTTGGTACAATTTGCAAGGCTTTCTAGCTTAAATGTTGATTTGTGATAGTACCAGCATTTTTTTAAATTGCCTTCAGTACATCCGACATTTTTTTTTTTTTTTTTTATAAGCATTTCACCCCGAGCAAGGCATGTCACTGCCACTACTGTGCAGGGGCTACGTAGAGTGGAGAAAGGCTGATTAAATGTAGGAAATGACAGAGGGTGGGTGATAGGCGGGTAAGGATACCGAGAATGAGGGTTGGGTAGATGAGAGTGTTGTGAGAATAGTTGGGAGTTAGTGTGATAGGAGGTGTCTATTGACCCTACATTTAAACACCTGGAGATTGTAACTGTCGGGAAAGCAGACTTATGGAAGGGAGTTCCACAGGCGGGAAGCGCGAGAAAAGAAGCTGTTGGAGTAGAATTTACGGTTACATCTTATTTGTTTAACTGTAAAAGGGTGGGACCTAGTTGCTAATCTAGTATCTTGTGTAAATTCATGCTTAGGCAGCACCAGTGATCTAAGCTCATCGGAGCAGAAGCCATGAAAGTACTTGTAGAAGAGGCACAGGGAAGCCACATCACGCCGGTGTGAGAGCGGCTGCAGCCGGTCTGCCAAGTCAGTATCAACCACGTTACAGATCCTCCTTTGTATTTTGTCAAGAAGCCCAAGGAGAGCAGCAGGGGCACCCGACCAGATATGGCAGCAATATTCAATACACGGGCGGATGGTAGATTTGTATATGTGCAGAATAGATTCAGGTGGGAAAAATTTCTGGGCCCTGCACAGGGAGCCGACTTTCATAGCAGCAGATTTGGCAATGGATTCAATATAGTCATTCCATTTGAGGTCCGCCGAGAGTGTAAGGCCAAGGAGGCGTAGTATTTTACTCTCTGGGAGGCTAGCCTGTCCCATGCTAATGGGAGGTAGATGTGATTGTCTATGGTGATTAGTTGATAACAGCTTTGTTTTAGAGGCATTGAAATTTACCAACCATTTCCTACCCCAGGTCACTACGGATTGGAGGTCCCTTTCAAGTACGGCAGCGAGGTTCACTTTGTCGTCCAGACCTGGTTTCTGATCGATGCAGGAGTAGATTGTTGTGTCGTCAGCATACATGCCAACTTGGGATCTAATGGTGTCGGGGAGATCATTAATGTAGATCAGAAAGAGCGTGGGACCTAGGATAGAACCTTGAGGGACGCCCGCGTTCGTCTGGTAGTTTTGGGAGGCATGCCCATTTAATACCACCTTCAATGTGCGGTTAGAGAGGAAAGACTGGATGAGGTCAAACTGATGTCCAGTTATCCCATAGCTCCGCAGTTTGCACAAGAGGCCAGCATGCCAGACCCTGTCGAATGCTTTGGAGATATCCAAGGCAACGGTTCGGGCTTCACCATTCTTGTCAAGTGCCTGGTATATGTACTCAGTAATGGTCGTTAGCATATCAGCAGTAGACCTGGTGAAGCGAAACCCATACTGTTTGTCAGAGAGAAGCCCGTTGGCCATAAGATGCTGAATCACCTCGGCGTTGATAATGGCTTCGAAAACTTTGCCAAAGATTGGAAGGAGACTAATAGGACGGTAATTGGCGGGGTCTGAGGGTTCGCCAGAATTCTTAAATATAGGTACTACGCAGGAGGACTTCCAACAGGCAGGAAAGCAGGAAGCAGATAGGCAGAGGTTATAGAGTTTAGAGAGGACAGAGGAGAGTTCTGGGGCACATTTCTTCAGTACTATGACTGGGATTCCGTCACCGCCGCTCGCTTTGTGTGGGTCAAGTTGCGCAATTATCTTGGCGACCAGCGAGGGTGTAATGTGGACGTTATTTAGTTGAGCCTTAGTTCTGGGTGGGAAGTCTGGTGTAGGTATTCCTAACGAGTCCAGTGTCGAATTGGTTGAGAATCTACGGGCAAAGCATTCAGCCTTGTTGGCTGGGAAGGTGAGAACTTCAAATTCATTGATTAGTGGGGGTATTGAAGTCTTGTTCCTGCTGAGCACGCTTTTGCAGAGACGCCAGTAATCTTTGGAACCAAACTTAGAGGATGCTATGCGTTGCCTAATTCTGGTAGCAAACACCCTCTTGGCTTCGTTCAGTACTTTTTTACACTTGTTCCGTGCTGAGGTGAAAAGGCGCCTGTTTTGGTTCGACGAGCAGCTTCGATAGAGCCGGAAGAAATGGTTCCGGTGGGCAATAGCGGCCGAGCAAGCGGGTGAGAACCAGGGGGACGAATTTGGTTTTAGTTGGAATTTTCTGGCAGGGATAAAAGCATCGATGCCAGCCTTAACCCAAGAGGAGACTTCGGAGGCACAGTCTTCGACAGGAAGATCAAAGACGTTGTTCCAGGGGACGTCGCAGAGGAAGTCCCTGAACGAGTCCCAGTCGGCTCTTTGGTAGCAGTATGATATTCTGCTGGTCTGGTTTTCTTGGGTAGAGTTAGTGCGGATTGATATGTTTACGGAGACTACGGCGTGGTCAGAGTTTCCGAGGGGGCGGAGTTGCCTGGTAGTGCAGGAGTCTGGGATGGAGGTAAAACAAAGGTCAAGTAAAGAGTCTCTTCCGTTAGGGTTTTTAGAGAAACACGTGGGGAAGTCCACCACTTGCATTAGAGCTTGGGCTATTGAAAAGTGCATGGTGCGGATCCCAGCAAGGTCGGTGGCTGAGTTTTCAAGCCACTTGGTGTGGTGGGCGTTAAAATCGCCAAACACAAATATATGGGCAGATGGGTGAGAAGAAATGGCCCTGTCGATGTTAGTAGAGATCCAGTCAAGTACCGTACAGTCAGAGGAGGAGGGGGAGCGGTAGAGGAAGAAGAGATAGCTAACCGAGCTTAGAAGTGAGAGACGGAAGCACATGAAGGAATGATCAAGGGATTCAAGAGATGTGACCCTGGCTAGGGGGAGTTGTTCGCTGACATATACACCAAGCCCATGCATATGGACATTGGAGTCCTTCCTGAAGAGAGGAAGGTAACCAGGAACGAACAGCTCTGAAGAGGGGATAGAAGGGTCAAGGTTAGTCTCACATATAGCTAAGATATCGGGTGAGTTAGTTAGAAGGAAAGATTCTACACTATTAAAGTTACTGCGAATACCTCGTATATTTGTGAAGGTAACGCAGATAGGTTTGGGCGATTTACAACTAGCTGGTTTAGGCTTGCTATTTTGTTTGTTTAATTTCATGCTGGTTATAGTTGTGGATAGAGAGAGGTCTAGAGTAGGGTCAGATGGTCATTAATTGCAGCAGGTGAAGGATGGTGAATGGCACCGCCTGCAGCATAATGTGGCCTCGGGGTTGCCCATCGGAAATTCATGCAGGGACGCCTGTCCATGCGCGAAATGGCACTACAGGAACCCCGATATTATTCAACTGTTGATCAGAGCAGCCTCTTGAGATGCTATGCAAGAGTTCGGGCTCCTAACTACCAGTCGGAAGCAGCAACCAGGAAACTGCCAACCTGGTACCCTCAGAATGATTTTTCTCTGTCCATTTGTATCTTGAACTGATACTTTGTAAATAATTCCTTCAGTTTTACAACCTCCATCAAGTGAACATTTGCTTTTATCTCTGCAGTTACATTTTTCATTAACAATATTTTGTGGCACATTATTTTTAAAATTCTTGGCATTTTGTCTCTTTATGTAATTTTCTAAAATTGCAGGTACAGCTGTAACTTAATTTAACTGTATTTTTATTAAATATCTTGTGTAATTCTGCATTTTTTATAGAAACATTTATTGATCAATTTAAAAAATAATTTCCCAATTTTAGATAGTATGTTTAAATTAAAAGGTGAACCAAATAATATTTCATTTCCTTGAATTATTCTTGCTTATTTATTTAAGGTTTATATTCTAATTTATTTTTATGACCATTTTTATTTAATGCCTTTTCGTAATAATTTTTTCTTTCATCAAAAATTGTTTTATAAGAGGAATTTTTAGATAACCCATAATTTTTAGATAACCCATAATCTATTACTTTAGAGATGTATTTGATTATATGAGCAGAATGATTAGATCTAGTGCTCACATACCTCAAATTTGTTTTGGGTTGGGATTTATATATATTATAATATATATATAATCTTTTCTAGCTACTGTTTTTTTTAAACATTGCAAATTTATAATTGTTTGTCCTCAAGGAGCCTTGAAAAGTGAAAATTGAAATTATATGGTCCCTTTTTGTTATATATTTGATATCTTTTTCTCTTCACTTCTTGGTGACTTTATTTTATTATTTTTGCAATTTCCATCCATGTTTGTTGGTTATTTATAAGTTTGTCTTTATATTCATGTTACATCTATTTTAACATGTACATAATTTTCAGAATAATATATATATATATATATATATATATATATCCTACTTACTACTCCAAATGTTATTTTGCGTATACCCATGTTTGAGTAGATTGAGTAGATGCCCTGTTTTTTTAAACTGTGAATTAAATCTACCACCCTATACATTAATTACACTGCTTAAGAAAGAACAGGATGTCTACACCAATATTGGTATCCACAAAATATTTGGAGTAGTGAGATGAAAATCTATTGATTACTTAGAAATATATATATATATATATATATATATATATATATATATATAGATATATATAGATATATATTGATTGTTTAATTACTTAGTTTTTGGTCATAATAAAATTAGACCAGTACACATTTGTATAAAAAAGTATTCAATACAATTATATTGTAGAACTTTTGAATATTCTTCATTTATAAACAAGTTGTTATGCAACCTGGGTTTCTACCATAAGTGGTGTCTTCAGACAATTTGCAATAACTGATTTTATCATTTACTGTTTTTTGTTTTTGTTTCTTTGTTTAAAAAATGCTCATGTAATGGTGATCTTTTTTTGAATGCTCATGTAACGGGGAATTTTTGAACACTCAATTTTTAAAATTACATGAAATTATGTTTTCATCCATGGTTGCATGAACCTAATAGGTATTTTTTGGTATGATTACACTTATTCATTATTTCTGTTCTTTCATTCAATAATTCATTTTTGTTTGGGAATAGTATAATTACAAACTTTTCTTCCTGGCACAGTCTACATATTTTGCCACCGTTGTAAGACTTGGCTGTTTTTACTATACTCCACATTATGTATGGGTCTTTTTCATATTTTAATTTTAAATTCCACATTTGGCTAGCCAATTTTGAAAATTTTTTAAGTTTTCTATTTTAAATGTAGACTTATGATTGAACCACCTGGTCTTAAAGGTATTTTTAGTTGATACCAAATATATTTTGTTTTGACGATTTAAGTCATGTACTTTTGCTTTGTAAATGACTTCTTTTGTATTACAAAGTCCTGAAGTGGGCATTTATTTTTGTCCCTGCAGTTACATTCTTTATTAGTGATCTTGTTTCGTGCAAACAAAAATTGATGATAGAAAACGAAACATTATCTAGTTCAACCCACCATTTAACTTGGAGGTAAAAACAAAAATAGAACGAATATTTTTTAAACTGATAGATAAACACTTCCCAAAAAGCTCATAACTAAACAAAATTTTCAATAGGAATACAATCAACCTAAGTTATAGCTGTACTAGTAATTTAGAAAGTTTCATAAAGAAACAAAATGTCAGAAATTTAAATAGCATTGTACAAAACTTTACTTTTATTTTTTTTAAATTTTAATAAATAAAGAATCATAAATAATAATAATAATAATAATAATAATAATATTGATAATAATAAATCTTTGGAAATGTACAAAGTCCTCTCAGTAATAGTAAATTTCTTTAAATATAGCATGAAACTGTGGAAAATCACATTATACCTAATTCATGCCGCAGGTACTGTCATTTCCAATTGTTTGAATATCCAACAAGGAATCTTTCAAGAAGACTCCCTGTCACACCTGTTCTTTCTGTTCTTAATTCCTCTTTCACATGAATTAAACAGTAATAACTATGGATACAAAGTAAAAAAGAAAATGGTGTATGGGTAAGTTTTGAAGTCTATTACAATGCATTTAGTAAAATAAAGGAAGGTCAAGAAGGTGCTGGTATTATCTATTTATTATTCATTAATATTTCAAGATCAAAATCTCATCTTCAGAATGGCTTGATTTCACGTCTTCTCGTGGACTGTGTCTTTCAACAAAAATGAACATGTTTAATTACCTATTCTACAGGTGTAATCTCAAACTCTTTGCCAAAGATAACAAAGAGTTGAAGGGTATACTCTGTACTGTAAAGTGTTTCTTTGATGCATTGGTATGCATTTCAGATCAGATAAATATGCAAAAGTAAGATTCAAGAAAGGGAGAATTACAGAAATACACTCAATAGATGTAGCTTTTCTCACAAAGATTAGGTAACCTGAACAAGAAGAAACCTATAAATACCTAGGAGTCAGTGAAAAAGATAGAATACAGCATACCCAAATGAAGAAAAAGTACAAAAAGAATATTACAGGCATGTATATCTGGTGCTAAAAACCAACTTGAATTCACAGGAAAGAATATCAGCCATAAAAGACCAGCTGTTCCTGTGGTGAATAACAGTTTCAACATCCTTAATAGCTTGACTCCAGCCACTTTCTCACCGGCAGGATGTGGCTTCCTTCTGTCTATTCTACAAATATTTGATGACCTTAGCTCAATGATGCCCCCTTCACAAGAATTTACTCCAGCAACCAGACTGAAAACAAAGTCCTACCCTTTTATATTTAAATCAACTAAATGCAGCTGCCACTTCTACCACAGCAGCTTCCTTTCTCGCACTTGCTGTGGAACTCCCTTACATATACTTGCTTCCCTGATGGATACAATCTCCAAGAATTTAAATGCAATGTCAATTCCCATCTCTTGTGCACTTGACCCCAGTCCTTCTCTCATTCCTTCCCCATTACCTCGTGTATTT
This sequence comes from Ascarosepion bandense, assembly GCA_037127315.1. NCBI lineage: Eukaryota > Metazoa > Mollusca > Cephalopoda > Sepiida > Sepiidae > Ascarosepion > Ascarosepion bandense. The sequence continues at coordinate 123,093 of JBBBDQ010029961.1, forward strand.
TGTTCTTTTCTTTTCTCATTCTTCCTTCGCAACTGTCTTCACACTGGAATTCCCATCCTTCTTCTGTAACTGGTTTGTCTTTCTCTTCACTCTCCTTCTGATTAACCTTTCACTCTTCTCTTATGTAGCCCCCTGCGCACCAGTGGCAGTACTGCCTTGCTTGGCATGAAATGATTAAAAAAAAAACAAGTAGATGTCAAAATGAGAATGTTGCTCACTTGTCACCACAAGCATCATTCTAAGGTAAATTTTGACCCCCTGTATGTGCCCAGATTTAAAGGAGGTAGAGAATTATTTCAACTAGAACTGTTACAAAACTACAATAATTGGTCTTCAAAGATACTTGGAAACTACAGAAGACTGGATGATGATCTGTGTTAAAGAACATGAAAGAAATAAGAAACTTTATCTAATCTAAACTTATTTATAAATGGAACTTTGTGTGTGTGTGTCTGTGTATCCGTTACCTATAGACTCCGAAACGGCTGAACCATTTTTCTTGAAAATTCACACAGTTGTACTATAAGTGTCTGCGAGTGTTCTTAGCTAGGTTTTGTGTCAAGGTACCTCCGATAAATATCGAAAATCGATAATCGAAAAAAACAGGTTATAGGAGTGGTTTGATTTTAATCAAATTTGATACACTCATAGACAAAGACATAAGAAACAATATTCAGAAGTTTCAAGGTTGCAGTTCTTACAATAGTGCAGAAAATTTGATATCGATACCAGGAAATCAAAATTGGACTTACATCCATTCATTTTTCTTTCAGTCTACGGTTTCGCTTTAACTGGAAACAACTATTGCTTTTTAGTCTTTCGTGCCAACGTCCAAAGAGTCTGAGCTCCAGGACCATGGATTAGTTTTAAAGCTTTTATTACACCTGAGCAACGCCGGGCTATACTGCTAGTTCAGTGATAAAGAAAGCCAACAAATTCAAAAAGTAATTTTAAGTTAGTGAATAACTGTAAATAAACTATAATACAAGTACAGCAGAGAGCCTAAAAAAGAATGCAAAAGCAAATGCAATGTACCAGATGCAGAAATGATGACAAAATAAGCCTCTTCATGGTCAATACTCTGTCCATACTAGACAAGCTGATGCAGACAAATCCTGTACCCATCAGTGGTTTCATAGTGTGAGGTTAAAAGATGAAACTGAAGGTTTTATTCTTGCTGCACTGGACCAATACTTGCTAAAGTAGAAATTACCAAGCATACATAGGGAAAGATTGTGTTAACCCAAAATGCAGATTCTGTTATAAATATCCAGAAACAAATGACCATCTTGTATCAGGTTGCATAACGTTAGCACCCACTGAATATAAAACTCACCATGATAGTGGACCAATATCTGTGCTGGAAATTATTTAGATTTTACAGGAAAGAAATTGGTAAGAACATCACCCAGGCCTGGTTACAGAGATAGGATCTGTAACAATTTTAAGGGACTTTACAATAAACACAGACAGAACAATCAAAGCTATTTCCCAAGACACTGTGATCAAAAACCACAAAAACAGAATGTGCTTTCTTACTGCCAATTGCAATGTATCATTGAAGATCTTCAAAAAAACTTTCAAAATAAGGGGTCTTAAAACAGAAAATCTAAAAAAAGTGGCTCATTTGGACATCAATAATTCCAGTTGTAGTTGGAGCCCTCAGATTGATTAGAAAAGGTTCTGATAGACTCATTGAAGAAATTGATGGTAGCCCATGCCTGAAACAAATATTGTAAAAAAAATTATTGAAAAAAAAATTGTACTCACTAGTACAGCACACACATTATGAAGAGTTTGATCTATGTAAAATGTGTATGATCCTAGTTTTCTTTTTCTTTACAAAAAATGATCAGTGGAAAATGTCATGAATCCATTATTGAACTTAGGTCTCTGGTTGGGACCAGGAAGTAAATGTGTATACAACAGAAATCTAAAAAAAAATATGAAGTCAAAAATTTTAATGATTCATCAGTTTGATAAAAGCCAAACATCTGTTTGGCTGTTATCAATCCTGAGTTATAAATTATAAATTATCATCCTGAGTTATAAATTATAAATTAGCTTTCATATCAGGGAAAAACATTAAAAAAATGTGAGGAATGGCAGTGAATTTCTGAGTCAGGTTTCTTCTGCTTTAATGTCTGTCTTCACAAAATAGATTAGCATATCCAGACATGATACTGTTGCAATTAACTGATAGTGAGAAGTAATCCAAAAACATCCTTACAAAATGTTTGCCTTAGATGCTGGCAAATATAACAGACAGATAGATGGATATAAAATGATAAAGATAGATAGATAAAAAACATAGATAGATAGATAGATAGATAGATAGATAGACGGACAGATCGACAGAAGAGAACTAGATAGATAGATAGACGGACAGATCGACAGAGAGAACTAGATAGATAGACGGACAGATCGACAGAGAACTAGATAGATAGATAGATAGATGGACAGATCGACAGAGAGAACTAGATAGATAGATAGACGGACGAATCGACAGAGAGAACTAGATAGATAGATAGATAGATAGATAGATAGATAGATAGATAGACGGACAGATCGACAGAGAACTAGATAGATAGATAGACGGACAGATCGACAGAGAGAACTAGATAGATAGATAGACGGACAGATCGACAGAGAACTAGATAGATAGATAGACGGACAGATCGACAGAGAGAACTAGATAGATAGATAGACGGACAGATCGACAGAGAGAACTAGATAGATAGATAGACGGACAGATCGACAGAGAGAACTAGATAGATAGATAGACGGACAGATCGACAGAGAGAACTAGATAGATAGATAGATAGACGGACAGATCGACAGAGAGAACTAGATAGATAGATAGACGGACAGATCGACAGAGAGAACTAGATAGATAGATAGATAGACGGACAGATCGACAGAGAGAACTAGATAGATAGATAGACGGACAGATCGACAGAGAGAACTAGATAGATAGATAGACGGACAGATCGACAGAGAGAACTAGATAGATAGATAGATAGACGGACAGATCGACAGAGAGAACTAGATAGATAGATAGACGGACAGATCGACAGAGAAACTAGATAGATAGATAGATAGATAGATAGATGGACAGATCGACAGAGAGAACTAGATAGATAGATAGATAGACAGACAGATCGACAGAGAGAACTAGATAGATAGATAGATAGATAGATAGATAGATAGATGGACAGATCGACAGAGAGAACTAGATAGATAGATAGATGGACAGATCGACAGAGAGAACTAGATAGATAGATAGATGGACAGATCGACAGAGAGAACTAGATAGATAGATAGATGGACAGATCGACAGAGAGAACTAGATAGATAGATAGACGGACAGATCGACAGAGAGAACTTGATAGATAGATAGATAGACGGACAGATCGACAGAGAGAACTTGATAGATAGATAGATAGACGGACAGATCGACAGAGAGAACTTGATAGATAGATAGATAGACGGACAGATCGACAGAGAGAACTTGATAGATAGATAGATAGACGGACAGATCGACAGAGAGAACTAGATAGATAGATAGACGGACAGATCGACAGAGAGAACTAGATAGATAGATAGATAGATAGACGGACAGATCGACAGAGAGAACTAGATAGATAGATAGATAGATAGATAGATAGATAGATAGACGGACAGATCGACAGAGAGAACTAGATAGATAGATAGATAGATAGACGGACAGATCGACAGAGAGAACTAGATAGATAGATAGACGGACAGATCGACAGAGAGAACTAGATAGATAGATAGATAGATAGACGGACAGATCGACAGAGAGAACTAGATAGATAGACGGACAGATCGACAGAGAGAACTAGATAGATAGATAGATAGACGGACAGATCGACAGAGAGAACTAGATAGATAGATGCTATCCTAGTTTTCTTTTAAATTTTCTGTTATAACTTGTTACTAATGGTTATGTTGTCTCAACTGACTCCAACAGTACTCTAACAAACACTCTATCAGAACTCTGTCAGTGAACTCTCTTTGAATTCTTTATTTAAGATATCTTGTCTAGTTCATTTGTGTTACCAGAGTGGATTATTTACTCCACAACATCCCCATTTCTTAAATATTTTATTTTTTAGAATTAGCCTAATACTTTTTCTTATGAGTATGTCACATGCTGAACTTCTTATTTTTTTCATTTTGGGTCAATTACTAGTTTTTCACACATTTCCTTTTTCTGGTACTTGTACATTCAACAAATTCTTGGGCTGTTGGTACGTCAAAGACATAATACAGAACTTGCACAGATACTTAATTTCTTGCAGTCCTTTCTTCAGTAAATGTTTTCTTTAACTGATTCCAATGCCTTTTGTGTTATCAATTTTTCCTTTCATTTTTCTAATTTGTGAACTTATTCACCATCTCACATTTCTTTTTTATCTTTATATATCCTGAAAAACACTTTTGAAAAATTTTGTGTCTTTTTTGTTATGTTTCTATTCTATTTTGACCTGGTAACAACTTGTTGAACACTGATTTAATTTTTCTTGCTACATCAATTCTGCTGATGACATGCCTGTCAGTGTATTTGGATTTGAGGTTACTCAGTATACTCTCAAGAATTTTTGTTGTGCCTCTTCTTTACTCTCACCATTTTTCTTTACATTTCTTTTTTATTTTTGGAGGTTCATGAATTTCCATTTCTTTCTTACTTTCCTTCTTTCATTCTATATTCTTTCTTTTTTTTTACTTCTTTTAACTTTCCTTCTTTCTGTCTTTCTTGCTTTCTTTTACATTCTTCTTCATCCTGCATTTGCAAATATGCTTCAGAAAGATCCAAACTTTTGAAACATTCATATCTGCTAATTTTCATATCCTCACATGAAAAATGCAATGTACTTTGTGGCCAAGACTGTCTAGAGACAGTCATGAGAGACCTCTGAAATCACTATGATGGTAACATGACATCTCTCAAAGCACCAACCTGCAAGTTTACAATATTATCATCCACCTTCAGTGCTACTACACACCACCAATAAGTAAGAACCATACCTCCCGCATACATGGCTTTGAGTCTTGTGCCCTCAAAACCAACTAAATAAGCATCCTCCTCACTATCGCTCAGTGGCATGTTCACTGACATGGTCACATCCTGTGATATAACCTGATGACCACTCCACCACTTTGACCTACCATCTGCAGACAACCTCATGGGATACCATGCAGCCTCTGAAAGGATGTTGTTCACCAGGATTTTTAGTAGATTTATCTGGCACTGGAGGATGTTCCAATGTTCTGCCAAGAGTGCAAGAGCCAGAAGAACAGTGGCTCTCATAGGTTCGACTTTGTCGTATGAGATTTAACAACAGCAGTGTGGTTAATTACATTGTGCCAACAATATAGATCTTTATTGTCCTTTTTCACATTTGGATAATAAGAAAGAATCTCAAATAAACATTTTGACTATCTTTATGTATCATGCAAGAAATCTTACTTGAATATCAAAAGACAAAACTGTAGAGATCACATCATACATAAATATCATATTTTAATTATTTTGTCCATTTGAACCAACAGAGATCATTGTCCAATGCTTTTGTTTGTTGGTTTGTTTAGCATCATATTAACTCCTTATGAGTTATTTAATGCCAAAACTTAATTTTCTAGGGAGCATTAGTAATTTCTTTTACAAAAATGTATTGCTGATATTTGTAGCAAAAAAAAAACATTTTTATATTTTCATAGCCTCCCTTGCAGCCAGATATAGTTTATTATTGTACAATGGCCCTGCACTAATATAGCTTGTTAATCAGTCCACATATACAATTGTTTGTTTGAGAAAAATTCAAATAGTCAATATTACCATTTGATAAATTGTCTAGCAAAAGATTTAAATTCATTTCTCTTTTTATTTATAAACTTGCAGTATAGCCTAGTGTTGCTCGGGTGTAATGAAAGCTTTAAAACTAATCCATGGTCCTGGAGCTCAGACTCTTTGGATGTTGGCATGAAAAACTAAAAAGCAATAGTTGTTTCCAGTTAAAGCAAAACCATAGACTGAAAAAAAATGAATGGATGTAAGTTAAATTTTGATTTCCTGGTATCGATATCAAATAAGTTTTTTCGTTGTAAACTGAATTTTGAAGGCTAAATAAGTCCTCTGAGTAAATGGTATCATGGCTGAGACTAAGAACTACAATTATACCTACTTAGAGCCAAACCCAAAGTAAAAACTAAAATAAAAGGGCTGAAAAATACAGACATAAGGGCAGATAAACAGACACACACAGAAACATCTTACCTTATATATATATATATATATATATATATATATATATATAATCAATTTTCTGCACTATTGCATGAACTGCAACATTGAAACTTCTGAATATCGTTTCTTTTGTCTTTGTCTATGAGTGTATCAAATTTGATTAAAATCGGACCACTCCTTCTATAACCTGATTTTTTCGATTATCGATTTGATATTTATCGGGGGAACCTCAACACAAAACCTAGCTAAGAACACTCGCAGATGCTTATAGTACAACTGTTTCGGAGTCTATAGGTAATGGGGACACACACACACACACACACACACACACACACACACACACACACAAAGTTCCATTTATAAATAAGTTTAGATTTTGATATTTTGCATAATTTTCCATCTGAACTTGGCATTAAATTATATTTATACAGATTTGTGGCCTGAAACCATGTGGCCATTCAGATAAAAGCTGATATTTAATCAACTTAGTTGTGTCGAACACAAGAATAACTGAAAAACTGTGATTTAGAAAGAATGTGTTTCACCACATATTTTTTTAATCATTTCACCTCATGCAAAGCAATAAAGCCACTAAGATGCAAGAAGTTAATGAGTACAAAAGAATATGAGAAAAAGAAAAACATTATTAAGAAAGAAAATTAAAGAACAGGAGTTAAGACAACTGACATGACATTTAAATTTTTTAATGTTAAATTTAACTGAAAAAAAGTTCTACAAGTGAAAAATGCAAGAGAAAAAACTGTTAGCATAGTTACATCTAACAATTTCAGTTGTAAAATGATAATCTAGGTGTCATATGTTGTACTGCACTTAAATTCATAAAATCAAGGTACCAAGGAGGAAAGATTATCAACACAATCATATGAAATTACTAAAGGAAAAAGCACAAGGAAACAACAGTGAGAAAATGACTGAAGCTAAGATGCCAGGTCAAGACCAATAACATTGCAGAAATTTTTTTGTATTTTATCAAAAGTTTCTAAATACATAGCAGAAGCACTAGATCAAATATGACAGCAATGCATAGATAAATGTCTGACTTATAAATGTGCAAATTTTCTATCAGAAGACCTAGCAACTGATTCAATATAATTTTTCCACTTCATATCAGCAAAAAACATTGGCCTTAAAAGGAACAAAGAGTCATTGTCCTGGGGATTAACATCAGTTATGCTGACTGAAAGCAAAAAAGGTTCTATGAAATTATTAAAAAGAGAAGTTTCATTTTGGAGGCATTCAAATTAAGTGATTTCATACCCCAGTTAACAACAGATTTCAATATAAGCACAGCCTACTTGCCTTGAAAATCAGCCTTTAAAATCCTGACCTTTAACCTAAGCTCAAATAATAATTACTGTCTCTAACGGTAAAACACGTCATCCACAGCCACATAACAGGCCAATTCTTAGGGGATAATCAATGTCTGCATTGATTTGTATTTTAATCCCATGTACAGGGTGCGATGGATAAATTGTCACCTAAGTTATGCAAAAATTAAAATATAGCTCTGACATTTCATTTTAACAGATATATTCACCATAATTACATAAAAATATTTTGAAATACTAAAGAGTAAATTTATTCTATAAAATTGCTGTTGGCTTCAACCAATGCCTCCAGACAACTTCTGAATGTCCTGCAACTCTCTGGATGATGACTGCTACCATTGTCCTTGATTTCAGTTAATCTTTGCTGTTACAAGGAGTTTTGCTGCTCTCTCACTCAACTACACTCTACACATAATAATCAAGGAGGTTGCAGTTTGGGGAGTTAGGTGGCTAGATGTAAGGAGTGATGTGGTCACAGAAATTGTCTGACAGCCATGATTGGGTTCTCCTGCTTGTGTGGCATGGTGCAGAGTCATGTTGTCAAACATAGGGTCTTCTAGCAGCCACCCTTTTGACCCAGGGCAGAACTACCTTCTCAAGGCACTTAATGTAGGCCTCAGTGTTGAGTCTGGGGCCTGTGGGAAGATGAATGGAGGCATAACATCATCATCATTAATGATTCCTCTAAACACCATGATGTTGACTGAATATAGCATGAGTGCCAAGCAGTACAGCATGCTGTTTCCAAATTTCTGGTGGGGTGAATTGCATTATGGTGCTTTTCTTCTCACAGACAGTGCCCAACTGACTCAACTATACTGTGCAGCCAACAAAATCAAAAACAAACAATGAGCATGCAGAAAATTGAAAAATATAAAATGGCGACAATTTACCTACTGTACCATGTAAAGCACTCAGATGTAAAAAGGTATTTATTTATTTATTTATTTAGTTTAGTGCAATGTTGATTGTAGTGGGGAAAATAAGAGTGAAAATTCAAAATGAGGAATGCATGCTTGTTTAATAATTAGCTACTTTAATAATTAAAGGTTTCTTTCAGGAATATTTTATAGTACATAAAATAATGGGGGTGAAAAAGAGTACATGCACAAAATAACAGACCAATTGATTTGCAATACAAGATAACATTTATTAAAACAAAATTAACAAAAGGGAAGTTTAGTTTTTTTTAAGTAAATTTCATGCACAACAAAATGTTTATAAATATGTTTGAGTGGGATTTATGGTGTTGGTGTGTTTTTAGTGTGAAACATTCACAGCTCTCTTAGCTTCACTGTGAAAAGTTCATGTCATCAGCTCAAAAGAAGAAAGTTACTTTAGGGTTCATATATTTTTATATTCAAGAGCTGCTGCTAATATTATGTTTAAGAGATTTACTGCTACTATTATGTTTAAGGACTGCTACTGATATTAAAGGATGCTACAATACTCCCTTTTCAAGTGAGACAGTTGTACAACAATCTCAAGAAAGAGAACATATATTGAATCAGGTAAGAAAATAGTTTTTTAGGTCATGTGCATTGTGGTACAGTGGATATCGACTTGGAACGAGGAATTGGGGAGACGAGTTCAAATTCCAGCTGAATTCCTTGCATTCACTTACGTGCAAATACCTTTGGGAAAGGTATTAATCCATCTCTTCCCTCCAGTTATGGGTTAAATAACAGGACAGATTGGGTTCTATAGCCTTGACTGGCAAGCAGTCTACCGAAGAAAGCAATGGCAACCTACTGCGGGATAATCTTCTGCCCAGTCAGTCATGTCTCTTTCGAGACATGATCGCCCAAGCGTGTTTCACATATGGCACTTAACTGACTGAATATGATGACCGCTCTTTGAAGTTCTAGTTTATGTCTGAATAGTGGTTTTTAATGAATCATGACCAATATTTTTTAAATGTGCTGGTTTTAGTCAGTTAATGGAAATATTCTCTTGTCTATTATTAATTACAACTGTGAAATGCACATTTTACTACCTTGTAAGAACCTCTGTAAGCTAGTTGTAAAAAATGTTTGGTTGAATTGTCTTTTACTAACACAAAGTAGCAGTTTTTGAGTGATTCTGGCACATATGTTACGTGGGTTAATTGCTTAGAAGATAGAGATGTTACTTGAGACATCTTCAATATCAACATATCTACAAATAAAGCAGGATCCAAGAGTGGTTCATTTGGTTTGGTTATTAACTCTCCTAGTAGATGTAAAAGGTGGACTATATGCAAGTTCAGCTGAAGAACTTTGTGAATCAGATTTTATAGCTGTTCTTATCCCTAAAAGTATTAATGGAATATTCTGAGGCCAAGAAATATACTTCAGTGCTGTTTTCAGGGATTCCTTCAGAGAACAATTAAAATGTTCTATCATGCCATTAGCTTCAGGATGGTAAGTCTTGGTATGAATTCTGGTTGTACCAAGCAGGTTGGTTAGGGAAGTAAAAATGAGGATTCAAAGAGTTACCCTAGCCATGGTATTGGCAGTGAGGACACTAAATCTTCTGACCTAACTAGTAATAAAACCCTGTGCAACTAATTTTACACTAATATCACTAAAGAAGATTATTTCAGGCCAACAGGTGAATCTATCAATGCAGGTGAGGAGATAGCAATATCCATGACAGGGAGGCAATAGTTCAGTGATGTTATGGACATGGTCAAATTGAGTATCAGGAATGGGAAGAAATGTAAGATCTGATTTCGTGTGTCTGACTATTTTGGCTTTTTAACATGGTACACAATATGTGTGTTGTGGTACAGTGGTTATCAGCTCGGAATGAGAAATTGGGGAGCCGAGTTCAATATTCCAGTTGAATCCATTGTATTCACTTACGTGCAAATACCCTTGGGAAAGGTATTAATCCGTCTCTTCCTTCCAGTTATGGGTTAAATAGCAGGGCAGATTGGGTTCTATAGCCTTGGCTGGCAAGCAGTCTACCACAGAAAGCAATGGCAACCTACTGCGGGATAATCTTCTGCCCAGTCAGTCATGTCTCTTTCAAGACATGATCGCCCAAGCATGTTTCATGTATGGCACTTAACTGGCTGACTGACTGACTGACTGACTGACACAATGACATGTCCGATCTGTTATATTCCTCTACAGGTCGCTTTTGTAACTGGGTGAGATACTGACTGCAGAGTGTCAAATAGTTTTCTACAGAGTGTTTTCAAAACAAAATGCTGAAAATTTCCTTGTGAAATATATATTTATTTCTTTTATAATGAAGAATTATTATCCTCTAGAAAAGATTTTAGATCTTTATCATCTTTTTGGGAAGTTGCGGTAGCTTCAAAATTGATGACTGGACTTATATTAATTGTAGAAATATTCCTGGAGAGATTACCTGCTAGAATTTCTGCAGAGCTTTTGATATGTCGAATATCAGTTGTAAATTGGCTGATGAATTCGAAGTGCCTAAGTTCCTGAGGAGAATAGCTACCCGATTTTGCCTTGATTGCTCCAATTAAAAGTTTATGGTCTGTGAACGTGTGAAAAGTCCTACCTTCCAACAAATGTTGGAAGTGTTGGATAACTCTCATCCAAAAAGGCTGTACTGAGTCATGGTTTCTGATAACTTCTTTAAGAAATACTCACAAAGCTTGAGGCATCTATTGCCTAGGATAACTTTTCTTCATGGTTGGGAAAAGTCAGGTTAATAAATTGGCTAATTTTTCCTTTGCCAAATTAAATGCTGACAACTATTCTTCAGAAACATTTATATCACAGTTCATTTTTGTCCTTGAAGAACATCTATCAATGCAAAAACTATCTATGCCAAATTGGGGATAAATTTCATATAAAAATTCACAATGCTGTCTCTGGTCTCTGACACCATTTCTAAATTAGAATTTCATAAGGCAAGCAAAGGTGATGGAATCCCAGCCATTGTCGTAAAGAAATGTGCCTCTGAGCTGGCTCCAGTTCTTTCCAAACTCTACAATTGACTCTCTGCTTTCTGCTTTCTGCTTTCCTGCTTGTTGAAATTCTTCATCTGTAGCTCCTATTTTGAAAAACTCTGAAGAACTCCTCTATCTATCACCCTGTTAGCTTCTTACTACTTTTCAACACAGTATTCTAGTCTCTAATCAATGCTTATGTAGTTAAACATCTTACCTCTCACAACATACTCTCTGACAAACAATATGGCTTCCACATTGTCAGATTTATCGCTGATATGCTAACGACTGCCACTGAATATGTATACCAGGCTCTGATAATAATGGTGAATATTGAGCTGTGGCTCCAGATATCTCAAAAGTAGTTGACAAGGTGTTGGCATGCTGGCATTCTACACAAGCTCCAGGGTTTTGGTATTATTAGCTGATTGTTTTATTTAATCCAATTGTTCCTATTATATCATGAAATGAAGACATTTTAAATGGGTACACTTCCAGATCATTTCACATAAACACGGTTGTCCTTCAAGGCTCTATCTTAGATTCTGTGCTGTTTCTGACCTTCATCAAAGATCTTCTTGATGTAATCAATACCCAAGTAGATATCTATACAGATGATGCCACCATTTGCTCCTGTCTCAATAGGAAATCTGCTAAGGATGACAAAGTAAACATGGCTGCTGCTCTTGAGAATGACTTCCAATCAGTTGTTAGCTGGGACAAAAAATGGCTTGTAAATTTGAATGCCTCTAAAACAAAACTGCTCTTCTTTAACCTCATAGACAAATTTTCCTCCATCAACAGGGAGGATTCTAGTCTCCTGGAGAGCAACACACTGCACCTCCTTAGCTTCACTTTTTCAACAGACTTGAAGCAGACCAACTACATCAAATCGATAGCTGCATCTACTGCTAGGAAGGTTGGTTCACTGTGTCAGGCCAGAAAGTTTTTCACATCAGAATCTATTTTGCACATTTATAAATCTACCATTTGTCTCTGCATTGAATACTATTGCCATATCTGGTTGGGTGCTCCTGCCATTCATTTCGAGATTCTGAACAAAATCCAAAGAAGTATCTCCAATGTAATCATTCTTGACTTGGCATCTCAACTTCAGTCATTTGCTCATTGACATGATGTGGCTTCCCTCTGTCTTTTCTATAAATATTTTTGTAGCAACTACTCTGATGAACTTTTTTTCCCCGGTGCCCTGACCATATAAATTTATGCTTGTTACTAGATTGGCATCAAGGTTTCACCATTTTATTGCTGAAATAGTTAAATATAACTGCCTCTTCTACTCTAATAGTTTCTTTTCTTGCACTTCCTATATTCCTGGAACTCTCTTTTGTTTACTTGCTTCCCTGATAGCTACAATCTTCAAAAATTTAAATACACCATCAATTGCCATCTTCTATCTTCTTGCATACTGTTCATCTTTTATCCTTTCCACAATTCCCTCTGTACCAAGTCTTTTCTCTCACTTTAACTCCCTACTTACTAGTGGCAGCCTTGCCTTGCTTGGAGTGAAATGATTAAAAAAATTAATGTCTGTATCTATTTGTAATCTAAATCTATGTGAAGTACTCAGATAAAAAAAAATTTTTTATTTAGCTTAGTTTAATTAAGGTCAAAGTTGAATGGGAGAAAAAGATTAGCATTCAAAATGCCTACTTGCCTTGAAAATCAGCCTTTAAAATCCCCAGCCATATAGCAGGCCAATTCTTCAGGGATAATCAATGTCCCTATATTCTAAGACCATGTAAAGCACTCAAACGAAAAAGGTATTTACTTATGTAAGTTTATTTACTTTTGTGTACCTACACCTATAAATCACAAATCTGTGCATGCAACTGATTTTGCTTGGTTACAGTGATTTATAATGTTAATTTACTTTTTATCATCAGCCATCCCCTGTGTATATGGCCAGTGAATACTAATTTGTTGCAAAAACTGTCAGCTTTACCTTTTGTGCTCAGAAATGCTTATTGTTCATAATATTAAATTAGATTTCTGATAAAATATTTTTCTAGTTGTTGGTTTTATTTGTAAAGGTTCATTTCATATCAAATCTAAATTTGGCACATTCGATATCTGTAATAATTGATGACCATATCTATTTTGATTCTAAAACAATGTTGAACACCAGGATGAAAATATACCCAACATTTTATATTTTAGCAAAAAAAATGATAAAATGCAAATTTCTTTTCACATAAATTTGCCATGATGATGTTTTCACAAGAAACAGGATTTACTGTAAAGTGAGAATTGTATTATAAACAAAAATAAAATACATTTAAGCATTTATTCTACAAAAATAGGGTATCACATGTTTCATTAATAAATATAGCAAAGCTTTATTCAATGTAATTTGATCACAGTTCATAAATGAGGTTCAATCATTTCTTTTATAGTCGTGTAGTTCAAGGAGAAGACAACTATGGTTGACTTGCACCACAGATCCTCTTATAAAATAAACTTTTTGGAAAAAATGTCATCTTGTCGCTACCAAAATTATAACTAAGACCCATTTATACTATTTCATTTTTGAAGATGAATAAAATAAATGATTTATATATTTGTAAAGAAAAGCAAACTTTTAAACTTGTAGCAAAGCTTTATTCAGTACAATTTGACTACTGCTCATAAGTGAAGTTCCACCATTTCTTTTATAGTCAAATTATTACTTAATGAAGAAATGCATTTTGGAATACTGCCAGGTTTCCAAAAGTGTCCTCTTGGTCAAACTGAATGAGAAGCCCTTCAACATAGCTGTTATAGTAGTGTATGCAACAATAACACAAAGCACTGAGGAGGAAATAGAATCTTTCTTCTCCATACTGGACAATGTCAAGGCTCAGTGTAAAACTTAAGAAATTAGAATCGTCATGGGAGACTTGAATATTAAGGTAGATAAGAAAAAGGAAGGGGTGACAATTGGCAACTTTGGACAAGGAAACTGCAATGGCTGAGGAGAAAAATTGGTCCAATAGTGCACAGCCAATGACTAGGTAATAACCAACAACTGGTTTCAAGAACACCCAAGATGCTTTTGGACATGGAGAATCCCAGGAGGTGACATGAAAAACCAAATCAATTACATAACTATAAACAGGAGATTTAGGAATGCAGTTGTGTAATGCAAAACTTATCCAAGTGCTGTCTGTGAAAGCAAACCATCTCCCAGTCATTTGTAAACTAAGGATGAAACTTCAGAGACTGAAGAAGCTTAGTGCAGCACACAGACTGCAATACAACAGACTTGTGAATGACCTCAACCTGAAGGAAAAATACAGTGACAGTGTGAAAAACAAATTGGAAAAAGAAACTCAAAAGAAGACACACTAAAAGAAGTGCTAGTGACATCAGCAAACAACATTGTTGCAAAACAAATTAGACATAGAAGAAAAAATGAGCAGATGACTGACAAGATTCTCAACATGATGCAAAGGAGATAGAAAATGATGTCAACACATGTTACAGAATACTTAGAAAACTACACAAGAAAATAAGGAGCAAATGCTGACAGGCTAATGAGGAATGGTTCAACATCAAATGTGCAGAAATAGAAAGATTAAGCACAACTAATAAAGGAGATATTCATAAAAAAATAAGGGAACTAACAGGACAAAGGCGTGCTCCTTAACAGGATGTATAAAATCCAAGGATGGAATGCTCATATTAGAGAAAGAGAAAATACTTCAGCAATGGGAAGAATATTTAAGAGATCTTGTTTACGATATGAGAGAACAAACGACAATACACAATGGACTGGAAATATTAAAATCCAAAGTTGAAGCTGCAATGGTTAAACTGAATAGAAATAATGCAGCTGGATCAGATGACATTGTAATAGAGATGCTGATAGTCTTAGATGATTTCACCTTAAAAAAAATAACAGAAATATTAAATTAAATCTATAACAGTGGTGAGATACTGGAAGACCTAAGCAGATCCATTTTCATAGCACTACCTAAGAAGCCAGGCACAAATGAATGTAAACTCCACCAAACAATCAACTTAATGAGTGATATAATAAAACTCATCATTCAAATCCTGATGAATAGGGCATGTGGCAGAATCAGTCCAGAGATAGGACAATAATGGTGCAGTTTTGTCAAGGACCCTTGAACAAAGAGCGTAATATGTATGCATAGAATATTATCAGAAAGGGCAATACAAATGAAGAAGAACATGAACTTGTGTTTTATAGACTATGCAAAGACATTCGACAAAGTATGCCACAAAGACTTGATAGAAATGCTCAGCAACCTAGACATATTTGGAAAGACATTAGAGTAATCAAGAACCTCTGCTAGCAACAAACTGCCTGCATACAGGCGGGAAACAAGTTCAGCAGATATACAAAGAAAGAAAAGGGTATAAGACAAGGATGTGTCTTTTCAACTTATACAGCGAGACAATTCTGAGAACCCTAGAAGTCATGCCAAGATTCAGCAGCAGCCATGATCTGAACAATATAAGATAAGCAGATGATACAATGCTGATAGCAGACATAGTAAGGTAACTATAAGACCTCTTGTAGAAAGTAGCTGAAGAAAGCAGAAAGAAAAGACTACAAATAAACTACAAGGAAACCAAATACATGGTCATCAGTTAAAAGAGGAACCCAAAATTCCAACTACAGTCAGAGGATACTAAAATCAAACATGTACAGAAATTTAAATACCTGAGGTTTTCTAGCAGAAGACAGAAAGTGTGACACTGAGATCTGAAGGTGAAATGGCATGGCCAAGGATGCATTCCAGAAGCTGAGTAGAGTATTGAGAAACAGAAAAAATTTCACTACAAACAAAAGAAGAGAGTACTGGACTGCTATGTGATGTCTGTTCTAAAATATGACAGTGAATGCTTCAATCAAAGATGGAGAGACTTGAAGCAATCAAAATGTGGTTCTGCAGAAAGATGAAGAGGATACCATTGACTGAACATGTGATCAATGATGAGGTTTTGAAGATAATGGAAACAAAAAGAAAACTAATGCTTAACATCAGAAAAAAACTGCTGAAGTGCCTGAAACATGTAATAAGGAAAGAAGTTTTGGAGAATCTGATGTTCACAGGTCAGTTAGCAGGAAAGAGAGATAGGGGAAAGCAATGTGTAACATACTTGACAAGCTTGAGCAAGTGATGGTTGAGTGGGGTTTGGGTAGGGTTATCAGGAGAAAACATGCTAAGAGCCACTAGGGATAGGGAGACATGGAAGGCCATGATTGCCTATGTCCTGAAGAGACATGATATATAGAAGAAGTAGTCTAAGTAAAAAAAGCTATAGTCAACTTCCACCACAAGAGTACAATTCAAAATAAATAAATAAAAATTTTCCTTAATTATTTCATTGCTACAAAATACAAGGATAGACAAAAAAGTTCATAGGCTGACTAAGGAGTGATGGGAGTGCTCTGAAATATTGCATTGAGATAATGTCAATGTAACAAAAATCCTTAACAAATATCTGATGTCAATTATATCTAATATCCAATAAATTATAAATAGTAAGAACCCTTCACTATGTCGTCAATTTGCTTAAAAATATTTTTACACACATTCCTATGCATTAACAGAACATCTATGATTACATAAAAATTATCTAATACACAACACAGCAAAATTTCAAATAAGATTACATCATGTAATAATGTCTTTAAGAAAGAACAAAGTTGGCATAAAAAAATAATGCCTTTGTAGAGAAAATTAAGAAATAATACCTGGAAATTAATTTATCTATCCCTCTAATAATAAAATACCATTTCTATGAAACATTACATTTGGAAGATAAAGGGGCAATTTAGTTTTATTTGTTTGCTATTGTAAAGAAAAACAGATGAACATTTAAGCTTGTAGTAAAATTTTAGTCAGTACAATTTGAGTATTGCTGATAAGTGAAGTTCAAACATTTCTTTCATAGTCAAATAGTTTGATGGAGAGACAGCTATGATTGTCATCATCATAGAAGTGCTATCTCATGTAACTTCAGTTTATGATTGACCAAAACAAGTTTGTGGATTTTTTTTGTTGTTTTTCACAACAACTGCTGATTTCGGGCAACCTGAGCATTCGGCATCATTTGTGTCTGTACGAGCACACTTAAAGTCAGCATACCACCCCTTAACCATTGTTTCTGATGGAGCAGAGTCCAAGTAACACTTATCAAGCTATTGCTTTGCTTGAACAGTATTTTTCTCATCAGAAAGCAATGTTTTATCAACATACAAAATTCAGATTTTTCCATTGTTTTGAAAATTTGCAACAGTAGCTTCAATTAAATAACTGTAATTTGTAAACTAATAATGTGATTGGGCCCAAATTTTGTCATGTACCATTTGAATGTTAGTACTTCAGAAAAATTACATGGATTTTTTATTAGTGGTGCCATCTATATGTCAAGCCTGGGACTTATTGAATGATGTGTTCATGATTTTTTCAGAATACCATTTTCACAAAAGACAAGAATTTCAGCCAAGCTTAGGTGCCTTTAGACACAGAAATAAATTATCCTTTATACTATAATAAAGATGTGTGTTTGTGTGTGTGCATATATATATATATATATTTCCCTCCTGTAAATGCTCATAGGTTTAGATTATTTATTTTTTCTTACATTTTAATGTAAGATACTCAACAGTAGATACATCAATATATATATGCTGCCATCATTGTAGATGGCATATTGACATAAATATTTTGACATCATTTTTGATGGAACAGGCCAACTTGTATCAAGATAAGATTTTTACCTTCAGAGCCATATTCTTCATAAAATGACATGATAGAGAAATAAATATCAAAGGAACTCTTCTGAAATTCCTCAGAATCCATGAATAGAATGTATCCATGTCATCTACCTTTATAGTCTGCATATTTTTTCCCCCAAGAAAAGAATTTGGTTAGAAACAACTTATAGTTACTGCCTTTTGGTAAGTAGTTTTAGACATAAAAATATTTTGTTGTTCAGTCAGTCAGTCAATTAAATGTCATACAGGATGCACACTTGGGTGATCCTGTCTCAAAAGAGACATAACTTGCGAGGCAGAAGATTTTCTCGCAGTAGGTTGCCATTACTTTCTGCAGTAGACTGGTTGCCAACCAAGGCTATGAAACCCAATCTGTCCTGTTATTTGACCCATAGCTGAAAGGAAGAGACAGATTAATACCTTTCCCAAGGGTATTTGCATGTAAGTGAATGCAACAAATTTGACTGGAATTTGAACTCTGCTCTCTGATTTCTCATTATGAGCCAATATACACTGCACCACAACACTTATTCATTATCCCAATTCTTAAAAAAATGGTTTCATGATAGATCATGAAAGAGTTCAAGAGTTAGCTATTCTCATATTTCTGTTCTGTGAACAATTTGAGACAACCTGAAGATAAGAGCTTAAAGAGTTAGATTTAGCACTGACACTTTTTTTTCCAAAAATATACATTTTTTCCTTAGAATTTAAAAACTCAATCAATCTCAGTTTTGAAACATACACAAACACACATACGTGTGTGTGTGTGTGTGTGTGTGCAAAAATTCAGACATAAATAAAATATATATGTAAAAAACAGTATGAATAAAAACAAAAAGAAAACTTTTCTTTGCCAACACATTTCATCTTTTCATTTACCTTGATAAAATCCCTCAGAGAATGAAACATGTCGATAAAGAAGTTTTCTTTTGTTTTTATTCATATACATACACACATATACACTATTGGCCATAATTATTAGGCCACCCCAGTATTTTAAAAGAAATTATGTATTTCATACTATTTTTAGTATTTATTGCTTAATGGATAATTCTGAATGACAATAAATTTTTTTGTTATTATTACTTTGCAAAATTTTACAAGGCAAGGAAGCAAAGATGAACTTGTCCGAATCACCCTAAATTTTCATCTTTTCATTACTGAAACTGCAATATTCGTAATTATTAAAAATTTATAAATTCATTTGATGCACATGTTATTGTGCAGTATTAACAAAAGAACCATTCTATTTTCACTTACAACTATTCACTTGGCAATAAATACTAAAAAATACTATGAAATATGATGTAATGAATACACATACACCTTGGTTTCCCCTTACAGTAATATGATTGGCTGGTGTCATCCATAAATACAGACTAAGGTGGGGGTGCCTAGAACAACGCCTATTGACTATGCCTATTGCATAAGCCTATGCCTAACCATACTGCATATGACTACAGCAAGTACCAGTCTGTTATGGCTACTTGCTAGATTTTCCTACCTGGTTACATTGCCAAAACCACTTAGCTACTTCGAATAATATATATATCCCTTTCCAGGACATATCAAAATAAATCATTTTTTTAAAACACTGGGGTTGCCTAATAATTTTGGCCGGTAGTGTATATTTATTTAAATTTATTTGTTTGAACATTATTTTTATTGAATACTCATATTTGAGTGAATACTCTGTTTTTCTATAATTAAACAGTACATTTATATACATCCACTGGCCTGAATATCTGGGAAATCTTGTTAGGAAAATATGCATCTCCCTAACAAGATTTCTCAAATATTCAGGTTGCTGGATATTTATAAAAGTTCTGTTTAATTATATAAAAACAGAATATCCACTCAATTATCAGTATCCATTAAAAATAATGTTCAAACAAATAAATTTATATAAATATGTCAGTTAATATCATTCATTTCATGACTTTTCATAAGATTTTGTAATATGTGTGTGTGTGTGTGTGTGTGTGTGTGTGTTTATATGTTCATTTTATGATGAGGGGAAGTTTAAAATGTAATATTTAATTTAGCACCCCACACTTTTAACATTTGATTTAGCACCCTTCTCACAAACCTTTAGTTTTGTGTTACCCAGTTTGCATTAGTGTGAAAATGAGCACATGATAAAGATACTCATCAAAAAAAAATAGTATGTAGAAGACTGAGGAGGTAAAAATTTGGGCCTTGCAAAAATATTCAACATGAAAAATGGACACATATAGAACATATATCTGAACACATATAAAAAATGAAATGATAAAGATACTCATCAAAAAAATAGAAGATTGAGGAGGTAAAAATTTTGACTTTATAAAAATTATTCAAACAGCCACCCCACTCTCATCAGTGCTCTCTTCCCTCTCCTACTCTCTTCCTGACACCCCCTGCAACCTCTCACTCCTCAACATTCCTCCTATGTAACCCCTGCACAACAGTGGCAGTAAAATACCTTGCTTGGGGCGACACGATTATAAAAAAAACAAAAAAACTACTCATCTACAAAGAAAAAAGAAAAGAAGAAAGTAGATAAATTGTAAATGTAAAATTTTTATATTTTGGGAATATTTTAGGTACTTTATCAAAAATTTTTTGATAAAATTTTTTGATAAAAATATTTTAGGTACTTTATCAAAAATTTTTTGATAAAATTTTTTGATAAAATTTTTTGATAAAAATATTTTAGGTACTTTATCAAAAATTTTTTCTTTTTTTTTCTTTTTTTTACTCTACCTTTTGAAGACAATTTTCATACAGCAAGAAATTGACAAGATACATGAAGATTTATTGACTTCAACTCAGACTATTACATTTACTTGCTACTCAGACTATCCCATGGACTTTCACTTTAACTGACTACTACTTGACCTGACTATTTAAAATATTTTTTTATCGATACCTCATGTACAGATGTAACATTAGACACAAAATACACATGAATATTTAACAGAAAAATGCTTAGCTCAACTTTAAAGTGTTACATGACAAGTATAAAATTTCTAATAACTATACAACATTGAAAGCTGAAAATTGCTGATTAATAATTTGATATGTTTTAAATTCTGTGTATTATTTTCTTTCTTGAAAAAAAATGAGTTAATTAAATTTTCTTTTACGTTGGTATCCACTCAGTAAGGATGTTGTATTTTAGTAATTAATTTTCCAATGTTTTATTATGTCTGAAACAAGTTAATTAACAAAATGTGGTCTAATAATGTGTCCATTATAATTTAAGTCTTTAATTTGTTTGTTTATATAGATTTTTAAACTGTTTCTTCACAAAGATTACAAATGTTTGTTTCATGAGAAGAACAAATAAAAATTATAGAATCAGAAATCTTTGGAATTTAATAAATAGTTTAGCACCCCTACTTTTAGCATCCAATTTAGCCCCTCATCCAACATATTTTGTGGTACCCTGCTTGCAAAAAGGGATGCAGGATAAAGGCACTTTTCAAAGAATAATTTATCCCAGCACCACAGACATTCTAAGAGGCTTATGGCCATATCACATTGAATACACTGGTTCTCGCTCAATCACCAAAGTTAAGCAACGTTGAGCGTGGTCAGTGCTTAAATGAGTGACCTCTTGGGAATACCAGGTGCTGTAAGCGTTTAGTGACGGATGTGCATTGTGGTGCAGTGGATATCGGCTCGGAAAGAGAAATCAGTGAGCCAAGGTTGAATTCCAGTTGAATACCCGGTATTCACTTAAGCACTGATACCCTTGGGAAAGGTATTAATCCGTCCCTTCCCTCCAGTTACGGGTTAAATAAAAAGGGTAGGACTTGGGGACCCTGCCCTTAAAAACAAATCCCAATAAATCTTGATACTTGAAAAGAAAAAAAGTATTACTAGACACAAAACTTATATAAAACAACAATAAATTGTTGAAAGAAAAAGGTATTACCAGCAATAAATAAATAAAATTTAGTTGCCAATAAATGACCCGCTGAGGTTGATATGCCATAAAAACAAAACAACCAACCAACATTCCAAGAGAAAACTAAGTTGTTGTGGGTTGTACACTAGCCCACAAACAGATATTGAATGATGGAAGACAACAACAAACCAGATGAAGATTTGCATAAAATATATATTACCAAGTTCATTTTCATTTAAGTAAATACATTAACAGAATATGGTAACAGATCAGTAAAGAAAAAATATTTGTATATTCATGTAAAATGTGAGAACAGTTTTATAATCATTGTAGATAGCTGTAGAGTGCTATCCTGAAAAAGGACAGTTTTATAGTTGTTGTACAGTCAATCGGATGTGAGTTGTGGCACAGTGGATATTGGCTCGGAATAAGAAATCGGGGAGCCGAGTTCGAATTCCAGTTGAATTCTTTGCATTCACTTACGTGCAAATACCCTTGGGAAAGGTATTAATCCATCTCTTCCCTCCAGTTATGGGTTAAATAACAGGACAGATTGGGTTCTATAGCCTTGGCTGGCAACCAATCTACCGCAGAAGCAATGGCAACCTACTGCAGGATAATCTTCTGCCCAATCAGTCATGTCTCAAAAGAGACATGATCGCCCAAGCGTGTATCATGAATGGCACTTAACTAACTGACAGTCAATCAGTCAGTTAAGTGCCATTCATGATCTCTTTCAAGACATGACTGATTGGACAAAAGATTTTCCTGTAGTAGATTACTATTATTTTCTGTGGTAGACTGGTTGCCAACCAAAGCTATGGAACCCAATCTGTCCTGCTATTTAATACATAGCTGGAGGGAGAAGTGATGGATTAATACTTTTTCCAAGGCTATTTGCACATAAGTAAATACAATGAATTCAACTGGGAATCAAACTCAGCTCTTCGATTTTTTTTGTTTTGAGCCGATATATCCACTGCACCACAATATACATTGTTGTCCTGAAAAGGACAGTTTTGTAGTTGTTGTAGATTGTTGTCTTGAAAAGGACAGTTTATCGCATATTGTTCTCACATCTGCTGCTTGGGAAGGCTGGCTGAATCTACTATTGCTGCGAGACAGCTGCGCTACAGCAGGCCTGCAACAGCAACAATTGTAATATAACAATCTGGCCCCACCCGAGGAAGGCTGATGCAAGCGAGGGTGTTTCTGGTCGTTGAAAGGAGCGGATGTCATTTTGACCTTATTTCCGGCAGCAGCGGAAATAACTACAGAGGCAAACAGAACAGGTGTCTCTGAGAATTACGTGGGCGTGCATGGGCGAGGCAAAACCGGAAGAAAAAGTCCCGGTTCTGGAAGATTATAAAAAGACCTCGGCACACGGATTCGCCAGTAGTAGTAGAGGAGTAACAGAGAACGGCCGGTGGAAGCAGAGAGAGACAACACAGGCAGACTACACTCCCGTCAGCCATTCTGTATGCGCCCTCACCCTTTCCGTTCTCTATTCCACACAGTTCGTCGTCATTAATAAAAATATAACCTTATATTTTTATATATGCGTGTTTGTTGTTTTGTCGTCATACGACGATATATAACACAATGTCAAAAGTCAAAATGTTAACATATTAATTAGAAAATATGTATGGAAATGAAAGTAAGACGTATCAGACAATAAGATAATGACTGACATTGCATTTAAATTTTTGAAGATTAAAATTAACTGAAAAGCATGGAGCTGGAAGAAAGTTCAAGAAGTGAGAAGTGCAAAAAAAAGAAACTCTTATCATAGAACTTATGGTTATTTCTGGCCAAGTCAACTGTAAATTGTTGTCAATCAAGTACTCCATTTAAATTCATAAAGTCTAGGAACCATAACAAAGAACTAATCTTACCATGAAAGTATTTATAGAAAAGGCACAAAGAATTAAAATGCCCTGTCCCTTCAGGACTCAGGCGATTATGGTTCGCCACAAATTCTTTTTCTTTACTCATCATGATACTGGAAAGATAGGGGAGTGGTTTCTCGTTGTCATTTCCCTCTGCTTCTCTTGCCTTCGCTGTGTCCTGTGAATATCAAATTCTCCAAGTCCACTTACCTCATTATGTGTCCTAAAAATTTCAGATGCCTCTTTCTAATTGTATCATTTTCCCTATTCCCCTTAAAACTTTCTTCTTACTTGCAGGCTCAATTGGTATGATGTGATTAAAAAAAAACATGATGCTGATCAAGAAAAAAATGAGTGAACCCACCATTTTTTGTCCACATTTATGAAAGGTTTAATCACAGCTTTATTATTCTGCATGGTTTTTAATTAATCATCTTAGCTATTTTTATATCAACTTTACGACAGGGTCTTTATTGTACTGATTCCGATAATTTTCATTCTGAATGTAAAAATCTATTCGTCAAAAGAGTTGTTCTTTTGTTACAAATATCACTGGTCAAAGTATAACACAAAGGATTAAGTTTAAGCAGATCTTAATGACACATTCTTTTATCTTTGATTATGGCAAGAACATGAAATGAAGTGCTAATGAGTTTACAAAAGGTAAAGGAAAACGAGCCTCTTCATCCTACTTATAAAAATAAACAAATCTAGCTAATCAGTCGTTAATTAGCAAAAATTCTAATACATAAATAAAAAATATATGAAACAAGTGTTTAAATGTGAGATACACCTTCAACCACTTTTAGGTCAATGTTGCTCATTCCTTTATATATATATATATATATATATATATATATATATATATATATATATATATAATCCAAGTTAAGATCATAAAGTTCACAAATCTGTGCCACAGTTAATTATAAACTCCATAATCCTTTCAATGGCTATATATTATGCACCTTGCCAGGGCAACATACCAGTTTTGAATTTAGAGTTGTTACCAACCATGACAAGAGAGAGCAGTCTACCCTGGTATTTAACCCACAGATGGTGGAAGAAGAGATGGATTCATACTTTTCCCAAGGGTATTTGCATGGAAGTGAATGTAATGAAATTGGCTGGTATTTGAACTCAGCTTCTCAAATTCTCTTTTCAAGCCACTATCCATTATAGCACCCATCACACAGCCTTCTTTTTATTTTATTTATCGTATCTGTACCATTAAAAAAAAAATTATGTTAACAGTTAGGAACAGTTATTGCTTAAAAGGAAGCGCTTGCAAAATGATTCTAATGTTTGGTCATTTAGTAAGGTTTTGGGAAGTTGGTCGGACTAAGAACTTTCCAGCACCTTTTTACAAGTAATTCTGCAACTGTGTTTATATTTTCTAAGTAATTAATTTGCGATCTTATTAAAAAAAGATTTGGTCTCTAGTGTGACTATACATGCTCACATTATTAGGTTTCCTCAGGAGTAATTTCTGTTTTTGGAATCTAATTGTAATGATGTATGTATCATTGTAACTAACTGTTCCTTGTGTTTATCATAATGTAGGATGTCAATTGGGTTATCACAATGTCCAGCACAAAAGGCAAGGATAAATTTCCACACCCAACCATGGGGGCTACTGGAAGTGAAAAAAAAGGAAAAGACTTTAAAAAGGGCCAGAAACCCAATCCTGAATAGAAAACAAGGGATAAACCTCTAATCCTGTTCAAAAGATCAGGAAGGAATGTAAACCAAATGATGGGCAAATCTATCTTCTTCTATTGAGGAAAAAAAAAAACATAAATAAGGAGTAAATAAAAGTTCAGAATTTTAGGTGGAGACATTAAAAGTATAAAGTTTGGAAGAGATAGCAAAAAGACAAAATTTATTAAGAGCTATAAAGACAGAAAATTATAGAGAACCATGATGACCAATATCCTGAAAGTTCATGGTACATAGTTCATTGTGGTAATTCTGGTCATAAATTACCTTACTAATAATTAGTTTGAGTAATAAGTAATTTATGCTTTTGGGACCCAATTGTAAAGACGTATGTATCATAGTAAGTAACTCTTACTTATACATATTATAACAGATGATGAAAATTGGGTTAAAAGGTAAAGACAAATCTCTATATTTGATCACAAAATCTATAGAAGAAAGGTAATACTGTGTGTAGCATTGTTAGGGTATTTTTCATTTAAAGTTCTTAAAACACAATAGAAAACTAAATGCACATTTATATCCCAACAGCTGTTTTGGTCAAAAGGCACTCTGTGTTCATCAATAGAAAAATGTTGTTCTCCTTCATGACAATTGCATACAACAATTATAATTCAGAAAAAACATTTGGAATTTAGTTCACCTAACTTTGCACCAACTGATTATTAACTTTTTCAATCACTACAAAAAAACTTTTAAAAATTTCTCTAATGAAAACCAAATATGCTCAAACATTACAAAAGCTAGATTAGATCAAAAATGGAATACTGCTACCATATCTTGGAGTGACCCCATTCTTCCCTTTCCAGTTTTGATAGTTCAAAAGTTTCTACACAGCCTTGTGGATGATAGATTATTTTCTACCTTTTTTTCTATAGACAAAACATTGCAAAGCCCTTACTATTCTATCGCTATTTCCATGGCAAATATTCTCATTAGTTACATTTCTTAGTTCTACCAGTTCAGACCTTCACAACTAATAACCTCCACACCACATATAATGGGACAAATCAACCCCATTTCCTTCATATTTCATTACTAAGATGTAAGCTTCATTAAGACATCTTTCTAAGAACTGCTACTTTGCGGAACAGACAGCTGAGTGGATGCTTCCATGATTGCTACAATCTTAACCTCTTTAAGTCTAGAGTCAACACAATTTTGAATGAAGTAATGGAATTTTTAATTTATTAATCCAACAGGTTTTATAACTTTAAACATTAAAGTTTAGCTTTATATGTGTGTGTGTGTGTGTGTGTGTGTGTGTTAATATCTTTCCAATATATCCTCATAATATGCACTTCATCCTCTTCCATTCCTAAAAAAAAAAAAACCTCATGCAGCAGCCCTTTACCTTGAGTGGCTCTTTGGTTTTGGACAATTAATAAAAAACTATTTCAGGGTGTGTCAAAAATTAGAAAGCCCATTGGAAACTCACAAAGACACAAATACTGAAACTAAATGCTGAAACAAGAAATGAGGACTAAATCCCTGTTAGTTCAAGGATTCTCAATTCTAAATCCCTGTTAGTTCAAGGATTCTGTTCAAGGATTCTCTTGCATCATACAATTACCTCCATAGTATGATGACTAAATTTTCTGTTTGCTTATAATTTTTTTTAAAGTGCATGTAAGTTCTATACCAACATCTCTTCTCATACTTCCCACTTATGGAACATTCTTCAAACTCCATGCTTTCCAGTTAACTTTAATCTTCAGAAATTTAAATGCAATGTCAATCACTATATATTGTGTTTCTGATTATTGTTGTTGTTCCTGATCCTTAGTAATATTTTTGTTTTATTATTCTTCCATACCCAACACTCTCTTGTGTCTTAGTGGCTTTACAACCTTGCTTGGGGTGATTTTGATTTAAAAAGCAAAACAAAAAAACCTTATGTAATATAACAATCTGGCCCCACCCGAGGAAGGCTGATGCAAGCGAGGGTGTTTCCGGTCGTTGAAAGGAACGGATGTCGCTTTGACCTTATTTCCGGCAGCAGCGGAAATAACTACAGAGGCAAACAGAACAGGTGTCTCTGAGAATTACGTGGGCGTGCGTGGGCGAGGCAAAACCGGAAGAAAAAGTCCCGGTTCTGGAAGATTATATAAAGACCTCGTCACACGGATTCGCCAGTAGTAGTAGAGGAGCAACAGAGATCGGCCGGTGAAGAGAGACACAACAGATAAGACTACACTCCCGTCAACCCATTAGAAGCGCGCTCTCTCAATTCTCTGTTCCCTATTCTACACAGTCCATCGTCATTAATAAAAATATAACTTCATATTTTTATATATATGCGTGTTTGTTGTTTGTCGATATACAACACTTATATTTAGTTGATGACAAGTAGAAACACTTAATTTGGTACCAATTTGATACCTCTCTTATTCTATAGGTGGTGGTGAAGCTTCCCAAATGCACCTGTAGCTTTGGTGATCCGATTTGTTATTTCGCCATCAAAGAATGCATTCACATATATATATATATATATAAATACACAGATATTAAGAATAAAAACTAAAGCTTAAAATAAGGTAAAAGCTTAAAATATATAAATAAACTGAGAGATCAATATTCCGCCTGATGATAAGCATTGCATGAAACACTGGGTAGTGGATTTTTGTATTATTGTTATATATATATAATAACAATAATAATATAAATAATTGTTATAATATATTTCGATCCATCTTGAAAAACCCACCGAGTATAAACACAGAGGGGAAAAAAGGGGCGAAAAAAACCAAAGTACTTGAACATACATCAAAATAATCGTTGAAAAGAAAAAAACCCAGAGACAAGAACCCTAACACTAAAGCACTCAATACAATAGTAGAGCAAACAAATAAGAATAAATCTAACTTAGACCTACCTAGGTTTCACCTAATGGATTGTCAGGGCAAGTCGGCTCTGACTTGCCCTGATGATCAGTCAGGTGAAACCTAGGTAGGTCTGTTGGCTCTAAGTTAGATTTATTCTTATTTGTATATATATATATATATATATATAATAATGGAGTCTCCGCTAGCGAGTTACAAAGGAGGCCACATATGGAGGATCTTGCTCTTGCTTCTTAAAGACAATTCAGACAAGCAGATTGAAAACTTTTGAGTCAACTAAAACACACACATATATATATATATATAAAAACTTATTTATAAATGGAACTTTGTGTGTGCGTGTGTGTGTGTGTGTCCCTGTTACCTATAGACTCCGAAACGGCTGATCCGATTTTCTTGAAAATTTACACAGTTGTACAATAAGTATCTGCGAGTGTTCTTAGCTAGGTTTTGTGTCGAGGTACCCCTGATAAATGCTGAAAATCAATAATCGAAAAAATCGGGTAATAGCAGGAGTAGTCCGATTTAATCAAATTTGATACACTCATAGACAAAGACATAAGAAATGATATTCAGAAGTTTCAAGGTTGCAGTTCTTACAATAGTGCAGAACATCGATAATATATATATATATAAAAGCAAGATGTTTGTGTGTGTATCTGTTTACCTGCCTGTATGTCTGTATTTTTTCAGCCCTTTTATTTTAGTTTTTGCTTCGGGTTTGGCTTTAAGTAGGTATAATTGTAGTTCTTAGTCTCAGCCATGATACCATTTACTCAGAGGACTTATTTAGCCTTCAAAATTCAGTTTACGATGAAAAAAACTTCTTTGATATCAATAACTGGAAATCAAAATTTGACTTACATCCATTCATTTTTTTTTCACTTTAACTGGAAACAACTGTTGCTTTTTAGTCTTTCGTGTCAACGTCCAATGTGTCTGAGTTCCAGGACCATGGATTAGTTTTAAAGCTTTCATTCCATCCAAGCAATGCCGGGATATACTGCTAGTATATGTATATATATACACTCACCATCAATCAAAGATTACCAGATTCTGCATTATTGAATACTGTTGCCATATCTGGTCAGGTGCTGCTGTTATTCACTTTGAGGTTCTTGACAAAATCTAAACTAGGATCTGTAATGTAATTGATTCTGACTTGGCATCTTAACTAGTCACTTTCTCCCCAATGTGATGTCGCTTCCTTCTGTCTTTTCTACAAATATTTTCATGGCAACTGCTCTGACAATCTTTTTTCCCCCCTCGTGCCCTGACCACAGAAATTTATACTTTCTAATAGGGTGGCATCAAGGTCCCACCCTCTTACCATTGAGATAATTAAATGTGAATTTCTCTTTTACTGTAACAGTTTCTTTTCTCGCACATTCCACCTGTGAAACTCTCTTCCATTTATTTGCATTCCTGATAGCTACAATCTTCAAAAAATTTAAATGCAACCTTAATTGCTATCATCTCTCTCCTTGAATTCTATCCATCTTTTGTTCTTTCTTTGACACACCCTGTACCATATTTCTTTTTTTTTTTTTTATTCTCATTGTAATTGCCTGTGCACTAGTGGTGGTCCTGTTTTGCTTAGGATGAAATGATTAAAAAAAAAGTAAAGGATTAACACAATTACAAAATTTATCACATTAGATCTGACATGCTTTAGACTGACTCAGCAATAAATAGTCACACTGATCAACCAAAGCTAAATAGTGCCTAATAAGCACAAATCCTTTCGAGATTCTCAAAAATTCATATCTGCTTAGTTTTGTATTTGAACAGCAATTTTGAAAGAAGTAATGGATTTTTTTATTTACTAATCTAACAGATTTTATTACTTTAAACATTAGCTTTATATATATATATATATATATATATATATATTATATATATATATATAGGGCTAGCTTCGAAACCCACAAATTTTTGTGTAGTGATACTATGAATTTATAAACCATTGTAACAACTATTACAATATAACACTCTACGTTTGTATCGCGTACTCTTTATAAAAGTAAATGCATGAACAAAAGGTTAAAAAAACCTATGAGTTCTACAACTTAGTTACAATATATATATATATATATATATATATATATATATATATAAAGGTAATATAACTATATAATATAAAAAACAAAAGTTAAAAGAAAATGGTTGAATTCCCTTCATTTTAACATCTCATGACTTTGCACTACATATGAAGGAATTCTAAAACTAAAATATTCTGTTAATCTTTTTAAATGATTTGTGAGCATTTTTATCATTGCCAAACACTGTTTGTTTATAGATACATAATTTAGAATAAAGCTCATTTCATCTGTTTGCCTTGATAAAGTCCATCACAGGACGAAACGCATGGGTGATTTAAATACAGTTTTCCTCTTGTCTTTATTTTATTTAACCATATATATGTGTGTGTGTGTGTGTGTGTGTGTGTGTGTGTGTGTGAAATAGTAATGATGTTTAGTGCCAAAATTGAGGTTTTTTTCAGTAGTTTACTCATGGAAAAGTATTTTAGACAAGCAGATTTTTTTTGTCCTAAAGTGCTCTATATCAAGATAAGAATAGAGCGTTAATAGAATTAATGTGGAGAAGCTTGTCATTTAGCTGAGCAGTGTTATTTCAGTCATACTGATTAAAAAAAGATAAATGACCCTAAAGAGCGAAGACATTAAAATAATTCTGTCATGAAACTTCGAAGTCAGCATGACTGAAACAATACTGAAGACACAAACTAAATAACAAGCTTCCCTAAATTCATTCTAATTATATATATATATATATATATATATCATTAAATAAAGAAGACAAGAGGAAAACCATATTTTTCTTTTCCTGTCACAGATAGTTATATTTCAAAGATAAAAGGGTGGAACCTTGACGCCAATTTAGTAGCACATATAAATTTATGTGGTCAGGGCATGAGTGAAACAAGCTCATCAGAGCAATTGCCATGAAAATATTTGTAGAAAAGACAGAGGGAAGTCACATCACAGCCTTTATCAAAGCAAAGGGTTGAAATGAATTTTATTTTAAAGTATCTTATAAACAAAATATTGTGGCTACTAGAAACAATCCTCATAAATATTCAAGAGATTAATTGAAGTTATTAAACATTTAAAAATCATCATAGTTCATATTTGAAGAGAATTTATGTGCAGTATAATGTTATAAGATGTTAAAATGATGGAAATTGACAATTTTTTTTTATATTTGTTGTAAATATTAGCTTGGGAAAGTATTGTTTCTATAAGGAAAGATAATATTGGGAAAAAACAGAGCATAGATTAATATTTTGATAATATTTGATGGCAAAGCTTTCAAAAATTTTTCTTCTGAGTAAAATTATTTTCTTTTTTGATGAATACAGCATTTTTTAGATCAAAATTGTTGTCGAATTTATATATCAAAACAAGGAAGATGTGGATATTCATGAAAGTGTGTCACTTTAAATTTCAGATAAAATATATCTTATATACTTGTAAAATCAGCTTGAATAACTCTAGTCAAGGCAGAAAGAAAGCCTGTGATTCTTTGTATAATTTTTCATTAGATGGTAAAATTTTCGGGGTATCAATAACCTACATTTATTTCAAAAGACTTCTATTTGCTCAAAGATGGAATAGAATGAAAACATGTTTAAGATAAAAAAAAAACAAAAAACAAAACATTTAAATTGTTCTGTATCAGAATGTTTGTTTGAAGATAAAAAATATAGTCTAAAGATTTTTTAAAATCTACTTTCTTCTACCTGTTTTCTTTTGCTAAATCTTTAGTCAATAAAGATAAACAATTTCATTTTATTTGGCTTCTTGGCTGCATTGCAAAACCTGATAAATCAATCATGATATTGTCCTTGTAAACTAAACTTGCTTGTTGGCCAAGATAGTTGTGGATTTCTTACTTGTGCTTATGGTGGTTGTTCAATACCAGAGAAAAAGGTAAGATGACTGGTTAT
Organism: Ascarosepion bandense; assembly: GCA_037127315.1. NCBI lineage: Eukaryota > Metazoa > Mollusca > Cephalopoda > Sepiida > Sepiidae > Ascarosepion > Ascarosepion bandense. The sequence continues at coordinate 155,702 of JBBBDQ010029961.1, forward strand.
TTACAAGGCAGGGAAAACCTACCACCAGAAAGATTGATGTAATACAATCTTCTTAACCTATTTTCCTCTTGTTTTTGATTTGTGATGAAGTATAATAAGCTTAGTAAGTAACTATTGTCCTTGTAAAATAAAAGTGAAATCTATCTAAATCTAAACTTATTTATAAATGGAACTTTGTCTCTGTGTGTGTGTGTCTGTGTGTGTATCCGTTACCTATACTCCAAAACGGCTGAACCGATTTTCTTGAAAATTTACACAGTTGAACTATAAGCATCTGCGAGTGGTCTTAGCTAGGTTTTGTGTCAAGGTACCCCCCCATAAATATCCAAAATCAATAATAGAAAAAATCGGGTTATAGAAGGAGTGGTCCGATTTTATTCAAATTTGACACACTCATAGACAAAGACATAAGAAATGATATTCAGAAGTTTCAAGGTTGCAGTTCTTACAATAGTGCAGAAGATTTGATATCGATACCAGGAAATTAAAATTTGACTGACATCCATTCATTTTTCTTTCAGTCTGCGGTTTTACTTTAACTGGAAAGAACTATTGCTTTTTAGTCTTTCGTGCCAATGTCCAAAGAGTCAAGTCTCCAGGACCATGGATTAGTTTTAAAGCTTTCATTACACCCGAGCAATGCTGGGCTATACTGCTAGTCATATATATTTCATAGATCAATGATTACTTCATTGAAATTTGTCTGGTTAATCATATAAGATGATCATCAATATATATATGTGTGTGTGTGTGTGTGTGTGTGTGTCCTCAAAGACATATGTCCCAGTGGATAAAATATTATTTGAATCCTGTGACTTGACCCAAAGAGTTGTGCATTCAATAAAAAATTGGAAAGTTGAATTAAAGGAAGATAACTGATACTGAAACATCCAGAAGGGACATGACATGTAGAATAAGAACAATACATATATCAACAGAGAGAGGGAGGGAGAGTGTGTGTGTGTGTGTACACATCCTCAGGCATTTTCCATGACTTAAGCACTCACTACCACAAATACAGATCCTCATCATTGTCAGTGGTTGTAGGGCTGTTGTGCATATCCCTACATATATATCGATTGTGTGACAATGCTGGCATGTATGGGAATGAGCTTCTAAATACAGAATCCACCTCCAATACATATATCATGTTGGTTTTCTTACAGAATGTGAGAACACTAACATGGACACACACACACACGTGTAAAAGTATACAAAAAAGGCTCACAAATTATTCATAAGATTAACAGAAATTATTAAGCATTTAAAAATGTCATAGTTCATATTTGAAGATAATTTTTCATGTGCAGTGCAATGTTATGTTATGAGATGTTAAAATGATGGAAATTAACCGTTTTTTCATTAACCAATGAGGTGGTCATTGAAAGTAAAGAAACATTGCTTGGTGATTAGATAAATTAAAACACATAAACCAAACATACCAATGAGACTGATCATATCAGGAATAGGCAGCGACCCACATAAGCTATACAAAATTCTAACAACACTTTTTTGGCATGATCAGTCCATCACATATAAAAAACTCATGTGACCTCTTAAACAAATTAAAACACATAAACATCAAAAACAAATATATGGCAAGTTTCAACATTAAATCTTAATACATTAACATTCATATAAAGAAGTGCCTAAATCTACTAAAAACACACTAAACAAAAATAAAATTACCTCTGCCTACACAAAAAATCATAAAACTATGCCATCTAATCACCAATCAATGTTTCTTTATTTTCAATAACCATTTCTATAGACAAAAAAATTTGATTCACCTATGGGATCACCTCTCAGTGGTGTTCTTGCTTGTCTATTTTTAAATTTTCTAGAAAAGGATATATTAAAAAACATTTTACCTCCAAACTCTTCCTATTTCAGATATATAGATGACTCCCTACTAATATATCTACAAAATACTAATATAACAGATCTTGTCAACCAAATTAACAATGTTGAATCTACAATAGACTTTACCTTTGAAACTGAAACCAACTATACTATTCCTTTCCTAGATATCATGTTACACAAAAATAATAATGAACTCAATTTTGATGACTATAGAAAAGCTACCAACAAAAACCACCTGATTAATTTCTATTCAAACCACTCTCCTAAAACCGAATCTGGTATTACTATAGGTTTCTATTTATGAACATTAAGAATCTGTAGCCCCTAATATTTATCCAAAGAAGGAACATACACAGAAAATGTATTAAAAAACTTACAATACCCATATCACTTTATTCACAATGTTAATAGAAAGGCACATAAAATACACAACTGCAACAAAAACATTATCCACAATAATAAATTAAACAATAACAGATACATTATACTACCTACCACCATTATACAACCTACCAACATCCACTATCTAGAACAACTTATCCCATCTAAACAACATCCAAATAGTAACAACCACCTTAAAAATTATTATGGGCATAGTCAGATCTAAAAAAACCTGAAAATATAATAACTTAGAAGCAGGTATATACAAAATAAATTGCCAACATTGTCGCTCAAAGTACATTGGAGAAACAGGTAAGAAAGAGTGTGAATGTATGTACCATCATGGATTCTTGTGACAAGTTTGTTTCTTTCTTTCATGTGTTGATGGCGATTAAGTGAAAAGGAAAGATAAAGAAATCAACACTAAAGAAGGTGAGAATGTGTCAGTGGGACATGTCCAATTCAGCAGTTTGAAAATGTTTTGCTACGTCATGGCTGGTTGACTGTCTTTGCTTCCACAACTAACTGAAGATTTTGCTTCGTGCTACAGAATTTATACTACCTTTAGTCAAGTGATGAGATCAAACTAAACATTTCAGTTTTAGACACAATTTTCAACATAAAAATATGTGCAGGAGTATTTTAAATATTAGAAAAATTAGCCAATCAGAGGTGATTATCACAGGTTTGAATTTGGATCCTTTTTTTCAGCTTAATTTGTCACATTTCTTCAAAATTATTATCTGCGATGAATAAATTGTCGCTTAACTGTGATGTAAATATTGTCTTTTTTTTTCCATGTATTTAACAATTCTACCAGCATTTAATAGTAATTTTTTTATGTTCGTCTTAGAGCGAGGCTCTACAAATACTTCCCCCTAGATTTGATATTTTTAAAAGTAACACAAAAAACTTGCAATATGTATATTAAATTTCAAACTTATTAAAATTCTGCACTGTTAGGCTTTCTATGCAATGGATATCTAATAAGAAAAATTTATGGCCATTTGTGTCTAGATCATCAGTTTTAATTTTCTTCTTTGTTTGAAATAATACAATCGATGCCTGTTTTGTAAGAACTTTAGAAGATATCTGGATTTCATGTTAATTTTTTGACCAGTACAGCTGTCTCCAGCATTAATAAATCAAACTTGCAGATGTCTTAATCTTTCTTGTTAAAATTTTGAAAAACGTCAATGAGTTGATGCTGAGTTATATCACATCTTTCCTGGAATGCCTGGGAGAAACAACAGTTTTGCTGTCTAGTAAGAGATGAAAATTGCATGAATCTGTTTTGCGCCAATTGTTTTTATGTGGTGAGTATGTTTGCCGTATGGATTAAGTTATTAATGTTGTCTTTAATATTATGCCTTGTGCATCCAATATTGGGATAACTAATCTGTTTTTCTGTTTTAAATGTTGGCAATCACCAATTCGTTTTCTGTTTTTGAACATCAGGTTTACCAATCTGTTGTGGTGACATAATATTTTATATATATTAAACTTGTTTGTACTTTATATTTAAAGGTTATCAATTTGTAGTGAGATTGCCAATTTGTTGTGTACATTGGAAATAGTTTGAACTTATATTACGATAATATAAAGAACAGGAGTTTAAGTGTGTAGTAATTTAATATACATATTGCAAGTTTTTTGTGTTACTTTTAAAAATATCAAATCTAGGGGGAAGTATTTGTAGAGCCTCGCTCTAAGACGAACATAAAAAAATTACTATTAAATGCTGGTAGAATTGTTAAATACATGGAAAAAAAAAGACAATATTTACATCACAGTTAAGCGACAATTTATTCATCGCAGATAATAATTTTGAAGAAATGTGACAAATTAAGCTGAAAAAAAGGATCCAAATTCAAACCTGAGATAATCACCTCTGATTGGCTAATTTTTCTAATATTTAAAATACTCCTGCACATTTTTATGTTGAAAATTGTGCCTAAAACTGAAATGTTTAGTTTGATCTCATCACTTGACCAAAGGTAGTATAAATTCTGTAGCATGAAGCGAAATCTTCAGTTAGTCAAATTGAAAAGGTATGTGAATGTTTGTTGAGAAAAGTTTGTTTAACTTACAGTAGTTTTGGTATCTCGTTTTGCTTGTTGAGTTGACATCATGATGTAAGTGTTTGAAGACATTGGCAAGAGATTGTGCGCTAATAAAAATATTAACTTTAGGTTAAGAAATGGAGTGTAATAAGAGAATTGAGTGACAAGTTTGTTTCTCTCTTTCAATGTGTTGATGGCAATTAAGTGAAGAGGAAAGGGTGCGAATATATCGTTGTGGATTCTTGTGACGAGATTGTTTCTTTCTCTCATGTGTTGACGAAAATTATGTGAAAAGGAAAGATAAAGAAATCAGCACTAAAGAAGGTGAGTGTTGTTGAGACATGCGTCTGATGCAGCAGTATGAAAATGTTTTGATCCATCATGGCCAGTTGACTATCTTTGTTTCCAAAACTCTAACTGAAGATTTTGCTTCATGCAACAGAATTTATACTACCTTCAGTCATGTGAAAGGATCAATCTAAACATTTCAATTTTAGGTGCAATTTTCAACCTAAAAATATCTATATAAAATACTAAAATATCTAGTATTTTAAATATTAGAAAAATTTAGCCAATCACAGGTGATTAATTCAGGTTTGAATTTGGATCCTCTTTTAAACTTAATTTGTCATATTTCTTTGAAACTATTACCCTCAATGGATAAATTGTCATTAACTGCAATCTAAAAATTGTTGTTTTATTTTTCATTTATTTAATGATTCTATCAATATTCAATAGTAATTTTTTGTGTTCATCTTAGAGTGGGGCTCTACAAAAAGTTTTAGCATTAAATTCTTTATTTTATTATTAAAAGAAAAGACTAAAGGATTTGTTGATTATCTAAACTTATTTATAAATGGAACTTTGTCTGTGTGTGTGTGTGTCTCCGTTACCTATAGACTCCGAAACTACTGAACCGATTTTCTTGAAAATTTACACAGTTGTACTATAAGCGTCTGCAAGTGTTCTTAGCTAGGTTTTGTGTCGAGGTACCCCCGATAAATATCAAATTGATAATCGAAAAAATCGGGTTATAGAAGGAGTGATCCGAGTTTAATCAAATTTGATATACTCATAGACAAAGACTTAAGAAAAGATATTCAGATGTTTCAAGGTTGCAGTTCTTACAATAGTGCAGAAAATTGATAACATATATATATATATATATATATATATAAAAAAGGCAAGATGTTTGTGTGTGTATCTGTTTACCTGCCTGTATGTCTGTATTTTTTCAGCCCTTTTATTTTAGTTTTTGCTTCAGGTTTGGCTTTAAGTAGGTATAATTGTAGTTCTTAGTCTCAGCCATGATACCATTTACTCAGAGGACTTATTTAGTCTTCAAAATTCAGTTTATGACGAAAAAACGTATTTGATATCGATACCAGGAAATCAAAATTTAACTGACATCCATTCATTTTTCTTTCAGTCTACGGTTTAGCTTTAACTGGAAACAACTATTGCTTTTTAGTCTTTCGTGCCAACGTCCAAAGAGTCTGAGCTCCAGGACCATGGATTAGTTTTAAAGCTTTCATTACACCCAAGCAACGCTGGGCTATACTGCTAGTTAAATTATATTTTGGTTGGGAATGTTTTTCTTATATCAGCAAGAGAACCAAAGATTAGTATAGAAAATGTTAGCATCATTTTGCCATGAAAAGCACATAGATTTGGAAATCCTAATTGTAGGATTTTAATGAAACTTGAGTTGTTCAAGAAGGGATGAAATTTTTTTAGAAATTTTTCTTTCTTAGAAAGTCTTGGCAAAAATATTATTTTTAATTTTTTGTTATCCTGCCTCCCACATTTATTTAATTTTATGAAATTTGGAGAAATTAATGTTTGTTCCGCTTAATGTTTATATTTGTTTTGTAGGATGAAAATTGACCTGCTTTACTCTCAATTTTTGAATATAGACTTGTTCACTCACCATGAGTAAGACTTCTGCTTAGAGGAAAATTGTCACAAATTGAGTTGTGAAATTGTCATACACATTGCTGCATTAATTATTATTCACTATTATTTTATTAATTCATGTGATTAAGCAGTTTCATCACTAATCTTCTGTTCCAGGGTTTTCCTTGGAATATTTTTAATCAGAACTACAAACCTTTTATGAATGTTAAAACATTATTATCTAAAAACAAGATTCCTTAGAGTTTAGAAATACAGCAAAGTATTTTGCTGATCCGAAATATTAAATTTAATCTATTAGAAATTAAAACTAAACTAAAAGCTTCAAGTAAGATTTTTCATTGAAAAAAATAATTTTAAACCTCACTCTGCACCACCAGAAAAATTATTTACCTTGCCACTCAAACATCTGTGAATGTGATGTGAACTTATTTTAATGTGAGAAAATACAAGTCAAAGTAACTTTGGTTTAATTTTCTTCACAATTCATCAAATTAATAGTTTTTGTTTTAATGAAACATGGATATGTGTCAGAAAAGGATGTTGATTGATAACTGAAAAAGTGAAAATTCTTAATTTTGATGTCAACTAAATTAATATTATTTTAATTTGAATTGCTTTAATCACCCAAATTTTCTTTTCAGATAAAGTTCAATCTTTCTTTTAAAATAGCACCAACATTAATACATTAAATTTGAATTTAAATACTTTTAATTTTAAAATTAGGTATTGCAGTAAATTTTTTTAAAATGCCCTTTAACATAATTTAACACGTTTAATGAAATAATATACAATATTATCAGAACATTTTTTACAAAACTTTAAAAGAATAATTTTGAACATTTAAAATTAAATGTTAATGCATTGAATGCATTGAAACAGATGAAAACTTACCTTTTCATCGCAAAAATAGACTTTGTGAATTGCTTCATTTCACTCATGGTCAAAAAGCTTTTAGGGTAATGGTCACATGACTGAATCTGGGTCTTAGAAAAGGGGTCAAGAATACTCTCCATATGTTAAAACTTTTTAAAAGTTAGTAAAAAATAACTTTTGATGTGATACTAAATTCATCGGACATTCCTTATATGCTCTTCAGAACTAAATAATACATATTTTTCATCTAAATCTGTCTGACTATAAGTCCTTTGAATAGGCAAGTTTTTTACTTCAGTCACACGCAAGAAAAACATCATCACTTCAGTAGAGACTGTTGGTTGGCTTAATATGGCTGGAAAGCAAGCAAAAGAATTTCTGCTTTTTGGTGGCATTCTCTCTGTGACCCCCCCCCCCCCCACTTCATTATTCTGTTTCTCTTTTTGATACACTTGGCTTGAAAAAAATAATAAAATAGGCCAAGGCCTTTTCTAATGCAAGCAAAAGAATTTCTGCTTTTCGGTGACTGTCTCTCTTTCACCCACTTATTATTATGCTCTGTCTCTCATGCTCTCTACTAAAAAGGCAAGTAAATTCATTGCTTATATTTGCAACTTTTCTCACTAAGCAACAAGTTTTTTTCTCTACTTATACTCCCTAAATAATAGTGCCTGTAACAATTATCCTAAGAAATGGGAACTATAAAAAATACAAGTACAAAGAGGATAGTGAAAATTATCAATAATTAATTTTATACTACACAAAATATGATGAAAAAAAGTGTGTGTGTATATATATTTATGAATCTCATGGTGGGTCAATAAGATTAAGTGAATAATGATGAAAAAAATTATTTAACACAACAAATATTTCTTTTTAAATAAATCTTTCTTTTTCAATGGTGAACATTAATAATGAATATTTATCTTATAGATGAAACATTATATGATGAAAATTTCAGATCAAAATTTACTGAATAATATCGTATGTGTGTAGAATCAATTACAATATTTGCTTATATTTCCTTCAATAACCTTCTCGATGACATTAGTCCTCAATTTGATAGCTATGCTGATGATATAACCATTTTTGCCTCCCATCAGCATAGCTGATACTAACCTCCCTGAGAATGACTCATTACACCTTTTCAGACTAACATTCTAAGCTGACATGAAGTAAAAAAAATTAAATTGAATCCACTGATAGGTCTGCTGCTAAGAAAGTTGGTTCTCTGCGTTATGCTAGACAATTTTTCTCTCCAGAAATTATCTTACATATTTATAAGTCTGCCATTCATTCATGCTTTAACTATTGCTGCCACATCTAATTTAGTGCTTCTGCTATGTATTTGGCAATTCTTGATAAAATCCAGTGAAGAATCTGCAATGTTATCAGTCCTGATCTAGCATTTTGGCTTCAGTTACTTTCCTGTCATTGCAACATAGCTCAACTGTGCCTTTTTTTATAAATACTTTAATGTTAATTACTCTGGATAAACTCTTTGCTATGGTGCCTTGACTGAATCTGAAAACTAGAAAAAATGCAGTATATATATTATTTGGACTATTGTCCTCATCTTTGTTGCCATTTGTACAACATTTCAGCCATTGTACGCTCTGGCCTTCTTCAGGTGCTAGGAATTTCAAACAGAACCATTTATTACAATCACTGGGTTTTTTCCGGTTTTCTCTTTCCAATCTTTTCACTCTTTTCTTTCTTTATTTTTTTTTCAATTGGAGTTGATAGACTAAACTAAACTAAACTATTGCCTGGTTCACACTCCACCCACGTCTATTGAACAGGTGAAGAGGCTCATCCCTTGTTCCCTGTTTAGGATGTGGTTTCCAGCTTTCCCTTTTCCAATCTTTTTACCCCCTGCACATCAGTGGCGTTATCGCCTTGCTTGGGGTGATATGATTAAAAAAAAAAATCATCTCCATCTCTTGTGTAGATGTATGGCAAAAAAAGGGTATTTGATATTTTTTAATCAAATTCACTCCAAGCAAGACAGTAAACCCACTAAGCGGTTACATAAAGCAAACTCAATCGTAAATTATCAAACATATTTAAATTTTTAAATTTGAATTATTAAATTTATTTAAATTTTAAAATTCAAATTATCAAACTTCTCCTATCCATACAAACTGTCTCCTAACATAACCCTCTACCTCGGTTGGCTACCAGGTTTTGTACACAATGAACCTTACTGCAAAAAATAAAAAGGGGAAAAAAGCTAGAATCCTTACAGTTTCTAATCTAATTCTTGACAACTTTCCTCTGATCCAAAACAACATGTGGTGAATGTAGACAAGGTTATAATGGTCAAACAAAAAACATGTAGTTAATGTAGAAAAGGTTATCATCGTCAAAAGAAAAAGAACATATGTTGTTTCCAACCTTCTTTGTTAAATAATAACAAACAAATTATAAATAAACAAAAAATACTCATATTTGGCAATCAATTGAATAACTTTTGAGCCACTGAATTTCTAAAGAATTTAACATAAAAGTTAATTGCCAAGTTAAATACAGACATGAAATAACCAAGAAAGACTAAAGATAGATTGTAAAATTTTTCTTTTATCTGCTGGCAAGAAAATGTTTTTGTGTATAAGAATTGAGCATAATGATTTCAAAATGTATCTGGAAAGAAAATCCTGCAGTCAACCCAAAATCTAGAATTGACTTTTGAAAGCATTTTTAGATAGTCAATGTGTTTGATTTGCTGAATTTTCTGGATAAATTTAAAAGTGGAAGGATTTTTCTGGACGGGTTTAATATTCAATAACAGTCAATAAAAACATAAAAGATCTGTAGAAAAATACCATGGTGGTTTAAGGCAAAGTATAAAGATTTAAAAAATTTTGTTAGCAATAATAAATTATTACATCATGAAAGACAGTCAGTGGTTTTTCTTTAGTTCTTTTGTATAAGTTTCTCCAGTTTTTATTAAAATGGGAAGAACCAATATAAAATGGATCCAAAGCTGCCAGCTTTTCAGCATGTTTGCATCTCGAGTTCAACCATTTTCAAAGCTTTCTTCATTGTCAATTTTGGCTTGCGGTGTTTGCTGATATACTAGAAAAAAAGGGAAAAAAACATGACAAATATAATAAAATGGTTTTGATGTATTTGTTTTCAGTAATTCTTTTTCTAGAATTCAATTTCTCTCTCACTCTCTCTCTCTCTCTATATATATATATATATAAATATATATATATATATATATATAGAATAAAAAGTGTGAGAAGCCGTGAACGTTTTCTTTAAAGTGTATATTTATTGTTTTTGTTATTATACATGTTATGATACATTAAGTGTTCATAATGGCATTTGTGACGCTACATGTGTTTCGAGTCTAAAATTGACTCTCTTCGGGTGAGTAAATTTGTGGCTTTTCGTGTGGAGTTCCTTTTGTTTCTGATTGCGAAGTTGTTGTTTTATAAATAAGTAAGTAGAAAAAAAAAGAAAATAAATAAAATCAGTAAAATAAAATAAGATCAAATAAATCAAATGTTGGCAGTTGAATGGTCTGTTTTTTCACATCAGCATGTGTATAAATGGATAAACAGATAAATAAATAAACAGATGAATGAATCAAGTGTTTATCACAACTTGAAGTGGTTTTGGTCTGTGGTGACCTTTTTAGTATGTTAAAATTATCTTCTAGTCGCCTTAGCTTATCTATCATCGGTCAGTTGGTTGTTCTTTATTGCTTTGATGGTGTTTTGAATTTGGTGTGTGTGTGAGCGTTTTTTTTTACGGCTTCTCACACTTTTTATTCTATATCAATCCAATTTCTCTCATTAGAACAAGCCTATTTCGTTATCCACTATATATATATATATATAATCCTACGTTTTATGCACAAGTTTAATGCATTTTCAACAATTGGCATGTGCTTATCATTATTATTATATATTGATGTGCATATATGCATATACACACATATATTTATCTATATATACTTATTTACCTCCTCAATGTTTATATATGCGTATACACACATATTTATATGTATATACTTATTTACTCCTTGATGTCTATATACATGTATACACACACACACACATATATATATATATATATATATATAAATATATATTATTCATTTGTAAATGAGTTATTACACGACCTAGGTTTCTACTATGTTGTTCTTCAAGCGATTTGCAATAACTGATTTTATTTTGCGTTTTTTTTAAGAACGCACACATAACAGGGATTTTTTTGAATGCTCACCTAACAGAATTTTTGAACGCACGATTTTAAAAATTAGAAGAAATTATAACGTTTTCATCCATGGTTGTATGAACCTAATAGGTATTATATGGTATTTTATATGAGTTGACTATATGGATCAAAATATGACAAGATTAATAGAATAAGTAAGAAACAGGTAGGAAAAAAATGTCTCTAGCATGTTTGACTTTAACATGCTTCTTTAGAGATTTTTTAAAGATGAATGTTAAATCATTCATCTTTAAAAAATCTTTTGAAAATCCAGAGACAGTATGTTAATTGAGGTTTGATTTCATTAGTCAGATATGTGTCACATATAATAAAGCAAAGAATGATTTTAAATATAGAGGAAAACTTATGTCTGTTTAAGTGTGTGTTCCATGTGTAATAAAAAAAAAACTATATGTTTATTATGGATGTAAGTATATGTATGCAAAAATAATGTGTCAAGCATATTTAAACTAGAGACAAATTAAATGTGTTTATATGTTGGTAATGTTAATGTGTGTGTAAATACATTTCCGTTCAAAAATTCTAGCAAAATAATGTATACACATGTCAAGCGATGGAACGATTTTCTTTTTTAAATAAAATGAAAGAATCAAACCTCAATCAACATACTGTCTCTGTGAATTTTTAAAAGATTTAAAAAAATTTTTTAAATCATTCTTTAAAAAAATCTCTGAAGAAGCTTGTTAAAGTGAAACATGTTAGATTAAAGACATTTCTTCCTACCTGTTCTTTATTTAATCTGTGTGTGTGTGTGTGTGTGTATATATATATATATTTCTGTGTTTAACTGCAACATTCTAAAACAGACCATATAGACAGATGAAGAAGAGCTGGAAGAGGTCCAGGAATGGCACCCACTTATGACAGGTGATTACATTAAAGAAAAAATATGAAAAAATATAAAAATGCAGCCATAATGAAAAGCCAATATGATTAACATAAAATGACTAACAAATCTGTAATACAAGTGCAAAATGTGAACATTAGCAAATTTGCTCAAAAGGAAATGCAAACATAAATGGTAAGAGCATTGCTTGGGATAACAATTGTATGAGATAAAAAAAGGTCCACTTGGCTTAGAGAACAGGCCAAAATATGATAGAAGTGATTAAATACATAGCAATAAGAAAGAATGTTATTATATAAAGAGAAGGTTGCATAATAGGTGCACAATGGGTAGCAAACATAACATAGTAAATGTGACGATAAACATTCACACTAGACAGTTCATCGTTTCGTCAGCTGCGTTCTCTCCTCTCGTGAGTTTTGGGACACCAACTTTGAAAAAAACCTACAAGTGGAGTGAGTGGTGTAACCAAAACGGGAGAAATCCACTGTTTAACTACAAACTATTTCAGCAAAATGGGAGACAAATTTGACCTAAAGTTAATCCCAGAGTTCAACGATACCACTTCTGTTTTGGAAAGGGTGGAGTAGGTCAAATTGATTTGTCATCTGTGCGGAGTGAAGTACATCTAGAAGGTAATTCCATTATGGTTGACAGGCGGTGCTTTTGCAGTGTATCAGCAACTAAGTGACATGGAAAAAGAAGATCTGGCTAGAATCAAAGCCGTACTTTACAAAACGTTTGCTGTTGACCCTTGTACTGCATATGAGCAATTCATAGCTCGAAGTTTACAGCCAGGTGAAACTGTGGACATCTATTTGGCTGTATTAAAGAAGCTGGCGACCCTGTTTGGCTGACTGCCCAAACAAGCATTGGCATATGCATTCATAGCAGGGCTTTTGGACATAGTGAAACAACTGTTGTGGGCAACCTCCAGAGTGAACATGCTGGCACTTGATGAACTACTGGACCTGGCTGGAACTATTCTTAAGGATTCCTAAGACCCAGAGGAATCTTTTGTAGCAGCTACACAAGCAAGACAAAGTAGTGTCAGTGTTTACCCTGAGTCGAGTCCGCCTGCTGGTATAATTTGTTACAAGTGCAAGGGCCAGGGTCACATGGCTAGGAATTGCACAAGTGAAAAACGACAAGTGCGCTGTTCCGATGCAAAAAAGCTGGTCACATGGCTCGAAATTGTCCAGGAATTTCTCAGACAACATCTAAACAAGGTGCTGCCAATCATCCAAGTCCGCATTGAAGAAACACCATGTTAGACCCTCTTCAATTCTGGCTGTTCTTGAACAATAGTAACTGCAGAACTCTGCTGCACCTGGAAGAAGAGGAGCATCAAGATAACCACCATAAATGGGGAAACACATGCGTGTCATGGTATAGGGGCGATGAGGATCCACACAGACACTGGGAACTTCGTTGATATCGAAGCACTGATGGTGCCTGAGAAGCCATTGAACTTTGACCTGCTGCTAGGATATGACGCCATCAAAGCCTTGTGGAGGTGTTCACATCACGGAAACAGGTACTGTGATGTTTCAGGAGGTGGTCCCCATGTGTGCCGCGCTAAAGATTGACCAACCTGACTTCAGTGTTGAATTTGACCAGCGTCAGAAAACCTGGACTACCTTGTGGAAATGGACGGCAGACAGAGAACCAGTCAAGCTACAAAACAACGTAGCTGAATACTGTGTACCCAACCAACTGTGACCTGCTTACGAAGAGGAGCTGTGTGCATGGATTAAAGATGGCTGATTGATTCCTTATCCGAGTGAAAAACTCGGTCCCCCTAAGCGTCTGATCCCATTGATGGCGATTGTGCAGCAGAGCAAATCCATGGTGTGCCCAGTGACGGGTTTCAGGGAGCTAAACCAGTATGTCAATGTATTTACGACTGATGCCAACGTTTGTGCCAGCAAGTTGAGGGAATGGCGACAGCAGGGATCTAATGTCTCCCTGCAGGATTTAAGAAAAGCCTATCTTCAGGTGTGGGTTAGTGAATCATTGTGGCCATTTCGGACAGTAATGTTTGCCGGCAGAAGATACTGTCTCACCAGACTGGGCATTGGCTTAAACATAGACCCACAAATAATGAAAAACATTATCAGTGTCGTCTTGTCTCAAGAAGATACAGTTAAAAAAGGGGCATCAGCGTACATTGAAGATATCTATGGGAACGAAGATGTTGTGTCATCACTGTATGTACAGGAGAAACTGGCACAGTTCGGCTTGACCTGCAAGGACCCAGAATGGCTAGAAGACGGTGCCCGTGTGTTAGGTCTGGATGTTCAAGAAAAACATGGAACCTTGCAACGGAAACACAGAACTGCAGTTCCCGATATACCCGATGTCTTAACAAGACGGACTATTTTTTCCCTCTGTGGAAAGCTTGTGGGGTACCTACTGGCATGCGGATGGCTTCACGTGGCAGCAGGCACCATAGAATGTTGGGCGAGTGGCCACCAAAGGATGGAATGATATGACGACCAACATGCTGCTCATCTGCATGGTGCCGGAGACAATAGAGAGAGTAAAACAAAATGACCCTGCCAGAGGAATTTGATGCATGCCCAGAGAGGAAATGAATGTCTGGGTTGATGCAAGTTCCCTAGCAACTGGAGTCCTACAGGAGAGGGATGGTGTGGCAATCGAGGATGCATGCTGGTTGCAACCAATGAACAATGCTGTGCACATAAACTTTGCAGAACTGGACACCGTACTAAAAGGAGTTAATTTGGCACTCCAGTGAAGGGTAAAAAAAGTTGCATCTGCACACCATCTCCTTATGCGTATGCCATTGGGTGTCAGACACCTTGACAGGCAAGGGCAAGGCCAGGGTTCACACCAAGGCAGCCAGCGAGATGCTCATTAGAAGACGGCTGAATACTATTAAAAACCTTGTCACTGAGTACGATCTATCCATAGACGTAACACTGGTAACATCTAGCTGCAATCTTGCTGCGTCTGTGGAGGAGCCGGACGAGATAATGAGAATACATCATTGTAGTGGACACCCCGGCATAAGAAAAACGTGCTATTTTGTACGGCTGACCAATCCATCAGTATCTACAAATACTGTAAGAACAGTGATCAGGGAATGCCAAACATGCCAGTCAATAGACCCTGCACCAGTTAAATGGCGAAAAGGAAAGCTGGGAGTAAAACGCACATGGAGCAGGTTGAGTATGGACATAACCCATTATGGCAGTCAGAATTTTCTCACGCTGATACATTGTGAGCCCACCAGATTCACAGCATGGCGACCATTATTACGACAAGACTCGTCAAGCGTGATCCGACAATTGTCTATGAACAAGGACCTTCAGAAGAAATCCTCACTGATAATGACACTGCCTTCTGCAGCAGACAGTTCCAGCACTTCCTGAATGAATGGGGTATCCAGCTTCGATTATGATGTGCACATGTGCCAAGTGGTAATGGCATAGCAGAAAGGTGCCACTGGAGTATAAAGAAAATCGCTGCCAGAAAGAAGTGCACAGTCATGGAAGCTGTACAGATACAATACAATACCAAAGGACAACATATCTGCTTTAAGTGTCCCCCTTCAATGTGATATATAGATACCAGGTACGAGTCAAAGGGATTGACAGCAAGCACGTGCCTGATCGACGAGAAGTGTGTGGATCATATGAGACAGGAGAAGCCGTCTGGGTAAAGCCTCCCAATAGTCGGTGCACAACCCAATTTAAAAAAGGTTGTGTCACCGGTATAGCACACCATACTGGTCAATGGACTCCCACGACATGTGAGGGATTTGCGCCCTGTCCTCAACACAACCCCCTCTGTGAGTGATGGTGAGAGGGATTCATCAGAGGCAAAGTGTTATAACTGAAACAGGACAGAAATCCACTGTTCAACTACAGTAAAGATGAGGCAAAAGATGGATAAATAAAATAGATGTCTACTTGTAAAATCCAGAAGAGAATAGTATGGTTAATATTCTAACGGAGAGATTAAGGAAATATCTCTGTCCAGCAGTGAACACAAAGATATATTTTCAACATTAAGTTTGTTTATCTAGTATGTGATGGGTAAATTATCCCCATTTTATATTTTTAATTTTGCACATAAATGTTTTTAATTTTGTCAACTGCACAGTATAGTAGGGTCAGTTGGGCACTGTCTGTGAGAAAAAGTGCACAATTATACAATTCACTCTGCCAGGAATTTGGAAACAGCATGCTGTACTGCTTGGCTTTTGTGCCAGAAGCTCCAATACAAACATTTCAGAGTGTCTGGGTGTCAATCTGAGGATAGTGCAGAGGAGTCTAATGGTGATTACGATGGCGTTTGGAGTGAGCACTAGTGATGGTAACATTATACGGCCATTCATCTTCCGACAGAGCCTAGACTCAACAAAGAGGCCTACATCAAGCACCTTGAGGAGGTAGTGCTACCCTGAGTCAAAAGGGCGGTTGTTGGAAGACCCTATGTCTGGCAACAGAACTCTGCACCATGCTACACAAGCAGGAGAATCCAGTTATGGCTGTCAGAGAATTGCTGGAACCACATCAACCCTTACGTCTGGCCACCTAACTCCCCAGACTGCAACCCCCCTCATTATTATGTGTGGGTTGCAATTGAGCAAGAGACCAACAAAACTCCTTTTAGCACCAAAGATGAACTGAAACCAAGGAATATGGTAGCATTCACCAACTTAAACAAGGAGACTGTCCAAAAGAGATGCAGGAGATTCTGAAGTTATCTGGAGGTTGTGGTTGAAGCCAATGTCAATTTTATTGAATAAATTTACTCTTTAGTATTTCAAGATATTTTTGTGTAATCTTAGTAAATATATATCTGTTAAAATGAGTGTTCTTTTCATTTTTGTGTAATTTAGATGACAATTCATCCATCACACCCTGAATATGAAGTAATTAAAAATTATAAATTTATTCTGGTGTTTTCCCCCTCAAATACTGGTGAATTTTCTGCAATTCTATCCTTCTGCAAATAGAAATTTTCTTCTCGGTAATTTTAGTTGGTGAGTATATTATATTTTTGCCAGCTAATATATCAGTTTAAGTGAGGCAGTATAAATGCCCTTATTTTGGTTTATCTATCTATTTATCTATCTATCTATCTATCTATCTATATATATGTATATATTACCAATGATGATCATAAGGAAATAATCTCAAATACTTGGTCTAATTCTTACCTTTTTTGTTTCTTCTAAAGTTGTGTAGACGTAATCAGGTGTTAATGCCTCAACAAGTGAATGATAAAGATACTTTTGAGATTCACAGAATTGACGAGTAAACTCTAATTGTTGCTTCATAATTTCATGCACAGCAACAAGATTTGACTCTGGTGGGAGATGGGCTGAAAGAGAAAAAACACTGAACTAAAGATCGCCAAATTCATTATGAGATAAATTAATCATCTACTACATATCAATGGTCACATTATTAATCAGAAGTTGTTTTGAGATTTTTAAAGAGACCATTTACTTTATTATAAATATTTTGATGATGTTTCTTTCATCTTAATTTATTGCTTTTTCATTTCTTTCTTTTATATATATATATATATATATAGCACATCACTCAATAAGTCCCGGGCCTGACAGATAGATGGCGCCACTAACAAAAAACAATTTAAGAAGTACTAGCCTTCAAATGGCACATGACAAAATTTGGGCTCAATTAGATTATTAGTTTACAAATTACAGTTAAGTGAAGGTACTGTTGCAAACTTCCAAAACAATGGAAAAATCTGAATTACGTGTGTTGATAAAGCATTGCTTTCTGATGGGGAAAAAATACTGTTCAAGGAAAGCAATGGCTTGATAAGTGTTATTCAGGCTCTGCTTTGTTGGAAACAATGATTCAGAGGTAGAATGCTGACTTTAAACGTATTCGTACAGACACAAATGATGCTGAGCTCTCAGGTTGCCAATTGGCAGTTGTCCTGGAAAACACAAAAAAATTCCACAAACTTGTTTGGGCTGATGGTAAATTGAAGTTGCATGAGATAGCAGAGGAGTTAAACATATCAGAAGGAAGTGTATTCACCATTTTGCATGAACATTTGTCAATAAGAAAGCTGTGTTCAAAGTGGGTGCTGTGTTTGTTCACAGTCGATCAAAAACAACAATGCATCAAAGATTCAGAGCATTGTTTGCAACAGTTTCAATGAGATTTTGCATAAATATATGACAATGGATGAAACATGGATCCACCACTTCACTCTGCAGTCAGCTGAGTGGACAGCAGCAGGAGAAAGCCATCCAAAGCGACCAAAGACGCAAACCTCAGCAGGCAAAGATTTGGCCTTCATATTTTAAAATGCACAAGGTATTTTGTTCATTGGTTACCTTGAGAAAGAAAGCAAATATTATATAGCATTATTGATGTGTTTGAAGAAAGAAATAATCAAAAAACGGCCACAAATAAAGAAGAAAAAGTGATCTTTCACAAAGACAACACACTGTGTCACAAGTTGATTGCAACAATGGCAAAAAAATTGGACTTCGAATTGCTTCTGCACCCACCCTTTTCTCCAGACCTGCCCCCCTGTGACTACTGGCTGTGTGCAGACCTCAAAAGAATGCTCCAGGGAAAGAGATTTGGTTCCAATGAAGAAGTGATATCGGAAACTGAGGCATATTTTGAGGACAAAGACAAATTTTTATACGAAAAAGGCATCAAATTGTTAGAAAAGTGTTGGAATCAGTATCCCACTAAAAGTTGTTTATTGGTTAGGTTTGGGATTTATTTAGTGATGTTTTATATATATATATATATATATATATATGTGTGTGTGTGTGTGTGTGTGTATATGTGTGATTCCTTCTTTGACTGATAAACTAAATTGCAAATGTTCTGAATAAAGTAGTTTCAGAAAAACTGAGACACGCATTCCATATTTCAGGTCTGTCTTTCACAGATGATGCCATAACTATTCTGACAAACAAATGCATTGTGGTGAAGCAGTATTCTTGAACTGACTATAAAAGAAGAGCTTTACTTATATGACAGAGTCAATAACACAGTGCAGAATCGAGTTATTGAGAAAACACTGTGACAGATTAATTCCAAAGAATTCTGGGTCAAATACATGACAATGAAAACAAAAGCAATAAAGTTAGGAATAAAATCCTATTCATAGTAAATGTTATAAAATTAAATAGTTTAAATGCTTTGGACAATACTTAAAGTGACAGGACCACTTATAAAAAAGTTTTTGGAATATTTTTTGTATATCAGCTTTCATTAGGCATTCTTTATGTCACAGCATTTATCAAAATAAAAAAATATTGATACTTTTTATCATTTGAGAAGGGAGTCCTGTTATAGCATAAATACAGTCTCAACTTGATCTCTAATTTATCTGTACTTTTTGTTTACAAATGTTGAATTTGAAACTGTGCCTACATCATTAATAAATGTATATTACTGATGATATCCTTTTTCCCAATTCGTAATAGTACACAGTTATCAATGACGTAGGTACAGTTTCAAATTTGACATTTGTAAATTGGCTCGGAACAAGAAATTAGAAAGCCGAGTTTGAATTCCATTTGAATTCATTTCATTCACTTATGCATAAATACCCTTGCATATTGGTTAAAAAGCAGAACAGATTGGGTTCTACAGCCTTGGTTGGCAACCAGTCAACCGTAGAAAGTAATGGCAACCTACTGTGGAAAAATCTTCTGACCAGTCAATCATGTCTCTTTTGAGACATAATCACCCAAGCATGTATCACATATGGCACGTAACAGACTGAAATAAAAACATAGTATAAATAACTTTTTTAAGAAGTCAGAGATCAATTTGAGACTGCATTTATATTATGAACAGGACACTAAATGATAAAAAATATTAGCATTTTTGATTCTGACTTGAAGAAGGACTAAGGAATGCTAATATATAAAAAATATTCCAAAATATTTTTAAAGTGGTCCAGTCAATTTAAGTAGTTCTATGCTTTATGTATTCTGAAAATGAACCAATCCAAATAAATTGAAAAATAATGACAATAACTTTTCATCTCAGAATTTTGAACAGTATTTACCATTGAGACAGCTATGACCACACATGTGTGAAGTTGCAGAAATTATGGGTTTTCTTGTTTCAGTCATTAAGGGTCGACCCTTCCAGTCCTGATTTGCATATAAAGAATTCCAAGGTGAAGCTTCAAGTTTAGCCTGAATAAAATCCAACTCATTTGTCTGAGTTCCTTCATTGCAAACTCTGATCATCTTTGGTGTACTCATTTTTCTCCTTGATCTTCTGCTCTTGATCTTCTGCTTGGAACTTTCATAACTGCAAGTATAAAAAACAAGAAATACTGGAATTTCATTGTCAAAGCAGGTTTGTCAAAAGTTTGTGTCCTGACTCTAAACCAGTGGAATTATTTTGTTAGTATTTTAGTATTAAAATTTGTAGACTTAAATAAAGAATTTTGGATGTTAATATGTGTTGCTTGAAGTTTTATTTTTGAGGATGAATTCAGAAAAGTTTTCAGGTGAAACTTGGTTTGATTAAAACATAATGAATAAACAAAATTAAATTAATTTCTCATAAAATCATGATTGGTTTTGACAAATAATTATTTTTGACATTGTTGAATTCTTAATCTTTCAGACTGTTAAACTTTGCCCAAAGTTTTGAGGTGAAGTTTTTGTTTTCTTTTTTAATCATATTCCCCCAAGCAAGGTGGAGCAGCCACTAGTGTGCAGGGGGTTACAGACAGACAGACAGACAGACAGACAGAGAGGAAAAAACAGGTACTGAGGGTGTAGAAGAAAGGATAAAAGATGAATGGAATTCAGAGATAATAGATGGCAACTGACATTGCATTTAAACTTTTGGAGGTTGTAGCTATCAGGGAGTAAAGGGTAGGGAGTTCCACAGGTGTGAAGTGCAAGGAAAGAAACTAGAGTAGAAGAGGAAGTTAAATTTAATTGTTTCAACAGTAAAAGGGTGGTACCTTGATGCCAATCTTGTAGCACAGATAAATTTATATGGTTTGGGCACCAAAGAAAAAAAAACTTGCTTTGAGGATGAATTTAGAATAGCGTCTTTTCTTTCATTGTTTCAATCATTTCAGCCATTTGACTCTCTAGCTTTTTTACTGTTATCTGAAATAAACATTAGTCAGTATCTTGTGCAGCATCTTCATCTTTGTTGTTTCAGTCATCACATTTCAACCATGACAGCTTAAACTTTGTTGTTTGATCAGTTTCTGAAGATTGAACAGAGAAAAAAAAATTGAGCCTTAAAAAATCATATTGTTGCTGTATACAACCAAGGAAGGCTAGAGAGTTCACCTGTCAAAACATGTTGATCAAAACAACAAAGATGAGTATACTTGTCCAAATAACATGGTGTTAAGGTCTTATCATGAAAGGGAGCGAACAGAAAAGTTTATGAAATTTGGAAATAAAGATAAATTTTTGGACTGCTGATTAGTGGTTGAGGTAGTTGATAAGCTAAATTGATCATTTTTTAAAAAGTCTATAAAAAGATCAGATTTTTTCCAACGCTGATTTTCAAAGTAAGTTGGCCCTTCCTATTTGGAGTAGCAACAGAACACACTCTTCTCCACTCTCTCTGATTAGTGATGAAAATAGTTGCTTAAACAAAATTAACTAGTTTTTTAAAAAAATTTTTAAAAAGATTTCTAATGCTGATTTTCAAAGCTAGTTGGCCCTTCCCATTTTAAATATTGACACAACAGTATCTTCTTCCTCCTCCTTCTTGGCCTTGAAGGATGTTGGTAGGTATACCAATGTACACAGTAAAGTGAATCCAGCTGTATTAAAGATATCAGTCAGTTAAGTGCCATATGTGATACACACTTCAGCGATCATATCTCAAAAAAGACAGACTGACTGGTCAGAAGATTATCCAGCAGTAGGTTGCCATTATTTTCTGTGGTAGACTGGTTGCCAGCCAAGGCTATAGAGCCCAATCTGTCCTGTTATTTAACCCATAACTGGAAAGAAGAGATTTTCCCAAGAGTATTTGCATGTAAGTGAATGCAAGAAATTCAACTGAAATTTGAACTCAGCTCCCCAATTTTCTTATTCCAAGCTGATATCCACTGCACCACAACACACATCCAAAGGATACCAAAAACACAAAAAAAAACCAATCAAATAACAGGAAATTATATAACTATCCCACTTTGACCTCACTCTCTTAACTGACCTCAAGTGGAACAACTACAACAAATCAAAAGCTGCATCTACTGCTAGGAAGCTTTGGTCACTGCATCGGACTACAAAGTTTTTCTTGTCAGAATCCATTTTGCACATTTATAAATCTACCATTCGTCTGTGCATTGAGTACTATTGCCATATCTGGTTGGGTGCTCATGCTATTCACCTGGAGGTTCTCGATAATATCCAAAAGAGGATCTACAACGTAATCAATCCTGATTTGGCAGCCTGCCTTCAGTTTCTTTCTCACCGACATAATGTGGCTTCCCTCCGTCTTTTGTACAAATATTTTCATGGCAACTTCTCTGACAAGCTTCTTTCCCTGGTGCCCTGACAACATGAATTTACACATGCTACTGGACTAGCATCAAGGTCCCACCATTTTACCAATGAAATAGTTAAATGTAACTGCCTCTGCTACTCTAACAGTTTCTTTTCTTGCACTTCCCATCTGTGTAACTCTCTTCAGTTTACTTGCTTCACTGATAGCTACAATTTCCAAAAGTTTAAATGCAGTGTCAACTGCCATCTTATCTGCTTGAATACCATCCATCTCTTATCCTTTCCTCAACCCCACCACCGTACCTTGTTTTTTTCTATCATTGTAACCCTCTGCACACCAGTGGTGGTCCTGCCTTGCTTCGGGTGAAATGATTTTAAAAAAATTAGAAGATTAAACACAGAAATATGCAACTACTGCACCCACCAAGCACACACAAGAGAGAAAGACATCAACAAAGCTAAGTTTAATCTTGCCTAAAAACACATATGGGTGGGAAGATTATGTTGTGCTAATCTTCCAAGTAGAAACAGCCTGCCTTGCAGAACGTTATTTAATCATTGTAACTTTAATTTAGGCTCAAACATAGAAATATGCAACTACTTCAGCCACCAAAAATCTTTGTCAATATTCAATATAGACTTACGAGCTCATTTCAGTGTTGGAAGCAGATAAGACAGTGTCCTGAGATAAAGTTGCTGTGCCCATGTCTGAGACAGTGTGAAAATCTTCTGTGTAAACATTTTGATCGGATTCTGAAACATTTGCAGAGACAAAGTTTTCTGAATAGGCATCTGCAAATGATGAGGAATGTTTCCTGCTTGATGGTGTTCCTGATCTCTGAGTGTGAATCTCAGACACAACTTCAGTGACAGACTCCTCATGATGTGAACTGGTCACTTTAAGTGATCCAGTATCAAAACTTACTGATCGATGCTGACCTGGTAAGAGTTGAGTTTGAGGTAAGAGGTCTTCAATTGTTTGTAGTCCAAAGGAAGAGAAAATATTATGTTCTTTACTATGGACTTCCTCAGTTATAGATTTGTCAGAACTATTTTTACTCGAATGTTTGGAGGAGTGTCGAGATGAATGTCTGGAGGAATGCTGAGATGATTTCCTGGAGGAATGCCGGGACAGTTTAGAATGGTGAGATTTTTTCCTTGGGGATATTTCCTTCTCCTGTTCTGTCCTCTGAGTCTTGTCTTTCTTTCTAGAATCTTGCAAAGATGATCTGAAATCTTCAACACTGAACAGGTTTGCTGAAATCAGAAAATAAAATCAACTGCTGAATCTATCGTGAAGTGCAAAAAAAGAAACAAAGAAAACTCTGAGTGCTGACAATCTGTTTTATGCTTGAACTCAATCTTCAGACCATGTGTGTTGGTTGAACTAATACTGGTCAATGGTGCATTATAGATACTGAGGTCTATTTAATGGTTATTGAGTAGGTGGTAATAGTTATCTTTTGTTCAAGCATAAAAAAGACTGTCACCACTCAGTTCTGTTCTCAATGTCCATTTTTATGTTTACAGTCAATCCCTGATATTGAACACTTTAACCCATTAATATAGAATATCCTAAAACTATATACAGTATAACCCGGATATAAGATACTCGTATATAAGAGAAAACCGGATATAAGAGAGATTTACTCTGGTCCCAAATTAGAGCCTGTGGTAATGTATATAAAATGAAACCAAACCCTGATATAAGAGAGATCTTATCTGGTCGTCAGAACTATCTTATATCAGGGTTACACTGTATAATGATATCTTAAACAAAATGTGATTTATAAAGATATAATTTCTTGACATACTAATATCTTTATGGGTCATTTAACTAAAGAGATCCACAGGGCTAAGTTAACAATTCCCTCACAAGAAAATGTCATATTAGTTTTTTTTTTTTTGTTTTTTAATCATATCACCCCGAAAGACAGCAACGCCACTGAAGTGCAGGCGGCTACGTAAAAGTGAAAAGATTGGAAAAGAGAAAGCCGGAAACCACATCCTAAACAGGGAACAAGAGACGAGCCTCTTCACCTGTCCAATAGACGTGGGTGGAGTGTGAACCGGGTGATAGTTTAGTCTATCTACTCCAATTAAGTTCATGAGCAGAAACTAAAACCTTAAGGGCAAAATACACAAAACATTCGCTGCAAATGCATTTTCTATCAAAGTGGAATACTGACTGTTTATTGATAACTTAACTGTTTAAGGATAACTTAGTCTGTACAAGGCACAGGAGCCACTCATGGTAGGGTGTGAGACATTAGAAAAGAGGAAATATAAGAAGAATCTCCAAGTAGAGAATATATCTGTATGGGTTTGACATTCTTACATTGTGAAAGAGAACCAACAAAGTCTGATGATATTAAGAGGTATTGTTGGTACACCTTTGATTAGTGATAATGATTTTTCAACTCCCAAACTACACAAAATGCCAAAGTCATCATCTAATACAAACATTTTTATAACTTTCAGCAGTAGTTGTATGAAGTTGCCGTAACTCTGCTAGAGTAAGTCCCAGTAAGCGTGTGAAGTTGCCATAATTCTACTAGACTGAATCCCAGCAAATGAACAAATATCTGTTGTTATTAGAAGGCAGCTGCAAAGAATAGTAAGAGAAAAAACAAATTATGCAGAGATTTCAAATTCTGTTAACTCACTGTGACCAGCTTCATGTTCTTCCTCCACTGTTTCTTCTTCAACCGTTTCTGCTCGTAGGGATTCCGCAAGTGTCAAGTCTTCTGTGACAGAATGAAGATGCTTCACTGTTCGAGCAGCAAAAGCTGGAGATGGTGAACGAGAGCTCTGATTCCGCAATGATGGGGAAGGACTATGGATCTGTCTTGGAGATGGTGACCGTTTTAGGATTGAAGGCTTTCGTTCTATACTTGAATTTCTTGAAAGTCTCCCCTGAAAAGGATGTTGAAATGATACATTTTATATTTTCATGCATGTCACATTTTGAAACACCAGTATGATATTTGATGTGATATGTGAAAAAACTCTGATATCACAACTACCAGCATGTGAAGATATAACAGAAATTTATCAAACATATATGATGCATACCTTATATACAGACATAACCTGATCAACCAACAGAAAAAAAAAGCTTTAATAATAATTTATGAAAGCTGAAAGTACTCACAAGACATTGGGTAATTTATATTGAAATTCTCCAAAAAATTAGAAAAATGGTTTAAACCAAAGAGAACTTAAATTTTAAAAACATGTTAAACAAAGAACTTTCTTCAATCAATCTTGAATAAATTAGAAATTACACACACACACTTGCTCATATATATTTTAGTGCAAAAAATTTCACTTTAACTGAGCAGATTGATGACGACTTCGAAGTTTCATGAAGACAACGTTATGATACTCATCAAGACAGGGTTTCTTGCAAGAAACTTTACGAAAAAAATCTGCTTACCAAAATACTTTTTATCAGTAGAACTAGTGATAAAACAACAATCTTGACATTAAACATAATCATAATTCAACACTATGCAAGTTTCTGTATTCTTGCTTGATTCAAATTTGTAAATAATTACATTGGATATACTACTACATGTTTAACAAGAAGACTCACATTACATCTCTGATCATAGCTCTATTAAGTCTCACTTAAATACACGAGGTGACCAACCAAACTTTATTCATTATATACTTATTGATAATACTAATATAGGTACCTCCACCATCTCTGTAAAAAACAGCATACCGAAATTTAAATTTAAATTTTAAAAATAAATAAGTTATCTTCAAGCTTTGAAATTAGCTGTAATTGAAAGCCAAGAGATTAAATTTTAATTCCAGAAAGAAAAATACACTGGTGTATTTAAAACCGAAATTATATCGAATTTAATCTAATTATTTTCTTATTTAAAAAAGAAAACTTTTTAAATTTCCCACCATTATTGATTGATTGATTGACACATTCTGTCAACAGTACGTAAACAGTAGCCAAATTTGTTTTAAAAATCTTGCAAAAATAAAATATACCTCACGGACATGTCATTTAAATCAATTTTTTAAAACTCAAACTTACCTTTATCTAATTTCAATCAAGTAATAATTGCTTACTGCCAGAAATTTACAATAAAAAAACTTTTTAACTCTGGTAGCCCTGTTTTATTTGCACCAATGAAGTGACGAATGATTTACAACTACTGAAATGCTAAAGGATGTCGACCTTACTAGCCAAAATTCCAATTAGTTTGAAACAAAATTTTGAAATTTTCATTTCTTTTTTTTTTGGGTTCTTAACTAAATAGTAAAATTAAAAATTATATAATATTTTATAGAATTTTACTCTAGATTTATAGTCAGACATTTGAACATGCTTTCTGAATAAATAAAAATTTCAAAATTTAAATTTCTTTTAAAATAATTTTAATTTAATAAGAAAGTTGGGTTATTTTAAATTCATTCTTAGTTTTATTGTTATTTATTAATATTTTTATTATGTATTTTTCATATTATTAATAAGTTATCATTAAGTTTAAGGCATAGTAAAAATATCTAATTTAATGTTTATGGAAACATGTTATGACTCCTATGGAACATCATACCTAATCAAAATAAACATATTTACAAACACAAAAAAATTTTTTTTTAATTATTTAAAAATATTTATTAAATTTTCAATTTTAGATAGGCAATATAATCATCAATTCTTAACTAAAAAGGAATTAAAACAATGATTGGATAAAAGATTTTTAAAATGTTTGTAACACTATGAATTATTTAATAATAACAATAAAAAAATTAAAACAATTCTTTCAAAATTTTATTAGTAATCGAAAAAATTTTTTTTCTTCAGACTATAATGTCCTTAGTTATTATTATATATTCCAGCAATTAAAATTAAATTATATCAAAGTCTAATTGAATTTTTTATTTTACTCTTCGGAGCAGATTTTTGGTTAGGTTATCCACTTCAAAATAAAAAACATAGATGATTTATATCCCCCAATGAGTCCTGCATTTAACTAATAAAAAAAATTTTCCAGCGAATTAAAATTTATTAAAATTTCATGGATTTATGTAAATGGGGTAACAGAGTTAAAAAAAATATTTTCACAAAGACTTTTAAAAAATAATAATTTCAAAAATAATTTCATTCATTTGTGAATGAGTGCTGAAAGTTTCACTAAAATCTGACAATTAGTTGACTTTTGCAAGAATTTTCAAATTAATGTGTTTGTCACCAGAAAAAAAAGTGGGTGATGTTATCATTACGTTTCCCCATTGTAAAACAGTCGTAATTTTTTTAGCTGCTAACTCAAATCAAAACAAACTTTTCTGACAAAATTCCAAAAATGTTAGAAGGGATTAAATTTTTTTTTTAAATAATTACAAATTACTTTGATCTTTCCTCTTAATAAAATAAACATTTTCATGAAAAATTGTTTTATTAAGTTTGGGACCTTTCTTATCCATACTATGCTGTTTTTATGCTGTTTTAGTGGTGGTACTTATACTAATAGCATCATCCACATGTACAAAACAAGGCTAAAAACAATAAAGCCAATATCCAACAATTTCAATTATGAATACAGTCACAATAGGTTCACCTTGTTTGAAAAATAAAATATTCCCATGACTCTATATACATACATAAAAGAATCAATATATTCAGTTAAAAGTAAAATAAAATTCATCTTTGATAATGGCTAAAAGTGTAGCAGAAAGTGCTTGAATAAATACGACATTCAGAAAATTTTTATATAATTTATGTACTGAAAAGATAAAAAATATTATCATGGCACTTTGTCTATCATTTTAATGAAATTTGTATAAAAGAGAAATTGCTGCCTTCATAAATAATATATATATATATATAGATAGATAGATAGATAGATAGATAAGAACAGTAAAAAAAATTATCTTAGGACCAACTTCAAGGCATATCTAAAATATTATGAACATGGTAACAATGTGTTTATAGTGTTCGGAATATAACATACACATGATTCTGTATACATAAACTTTACACATATTTAGTTACAAGTAAAACAAAATTCATCCTTGATAATGGCTAAAAGTATAAAAGTGCTCAAAAAAAAACAAACAAAAAAACAAAACAACCTTTGAACAATTCTTATAATTTGAGTTCTGAAAAGAAAAAAAATCCTAAGAAAAAATGAAAAATTATATGAAAGACTTAATGGCACACAATACCTTGTCTGCCATTTTCAATCAAACCTGCATAAAAGAGAGATTGCTGCCCAAATATACAATATATATGCTTTTAGATTTTGTTTTTCATTTTTATGGGCATGATCTTGTTATGATTTCTATTTCCATTAATTTTTAAAATAGATTATCAATGTGAATTGTAGGTATTTATTAAGCTTAACTTATTTTGGTGTAGGGTCATCATTTGGGAAGAACTAGTGAGGATCGAACTTTTTACAGGTGCAACAATATGCACGAATAATTCATTAACTATTCTATTTATAACGGTTAATATAAAGAAAAAAGAAAAAAAAGGAAGAAAAATGTTTCTAATGTAGATCGAATATAAAATAAGCAAAGTTGTCTCCCTTATATAATACAGCTGCGATGATTTTTCTTCGCAAAACTATTTTTTTGCATTTTTTTAAACTTAGGGATTTTTTTTTCAGTATTTTTTTTATTTAAAGACTCGATTTATAAAAGGATATAGTAATATTTATTTTTACTTTGAGTGATTTTTTTTTGTTTTTACTTTTAGCCAGGTTTTGATCTTTTTTGTCTAATTTTCTCACCATAATCCTTAGCATTTGAACGTAAGAGATAGATAACAGAACTACTTACACTTTGCTGTACGACGTGTTCCTTGTGAACAGGAACATTGTCAGGAAGACTTAATCTGCCAATAAATTCTGCCATACTTTCATCGTCTGATGACAACACAATACTTGTGGAACGCATGAGAGAGTTTTGTCTTCCAAGAAATGAATCTGAAAAAACATTAACAAGGAAAAAGCAAAAGTATTTTTTGGGGAAAATGTAAACTCTAATTATTATTTAATAAATAGGTTTACAGTATCTGTCTCTATGTTTTACTGATCCTGACATTATGGAAAATATGCTCATATTTTTTTCCCTTTTTTAATCATTTCACTCCAAGCAAGGTAGGGCTGCCACTGGTGTGTTGGGGATTATAGTGAGAGAAAAAAACAAGGCACAGGAGGTATTGACGAAAGGATAAGAGAAGAATGAGAATAAAAAAGATAGAAATTGGCAACTGATGTTGCATTTAAACTTTTGCAGATGTAGGTATGCATTCCTCATATGTATCTTTCAGTAGATCTTTTTCTTCCACGTTCATCTCTTTATAAATCTAAAGGATAATAATTTATTGCTTAAATTTACAAATCAGTGAAAGAAGTAAAATTACAAGAATTATTAAGTGAAATTAGAAATTTGAAAAATATCGAATGCAAAACAGACACAGACACAGGCTATACATATTGTGATTCAAACACTGATGAGGATAATAGTTAGATTGGTTGGTTTGCTTTTTATGACTTATCAACACTTCGTAGGTTATTTAAAGCTAAAATATTTTTGATTTGTAAGAATCTTTTTTGTGAGTAAATATTGCATTAAAAATATTTTTTTGAATACCAATAATTTTTCTCCATACAAACCCTACTATTTAACCCATAGCTGAGGAAAAGAGATGAATTTATACCTTCCTCAAGGGTACTTGCCTGTAAGTGAATGTAACAAACCTAACTGGAATTCAAAGTTGGCTTTCTAAGACAGTAGTTTCAAAGTATAATAATGGCAACATTCCACAGACAATACCAGGAAGGATGGAGAACCATCTGATAAAAGTGTAATGATCAAAACAACAGAAGTGAGGATAGTATAACCACCACTGAAGATTAGTCAACAATACTATTTTTATACTTAAATTATTTACATTGTTTGAACTGGTGTCCTCATTTTTATTACCATATTCACAACAATGTAAATACTACATCATCTGAAAAGTATAGACAAATATTGTTTTTATTCTGTTTAAAAAGAATTTGTACTGGTTATATTGATTTCATCAGCATTGGATAATGAAGGTTTAATGAACCAAAGCCAACAAAATTAAGTTATTTTCAATTAATGAGGAATGTTCTGCCATTATAAAAATTATGGTTGGTATGACAATTGACAATATAGTGAATGGTTCTGATAGACTCTGGCTGGGATAGTTTGTATTCTCTTTGCACCAATACCTTTAGGAAAAGTATGAATCCACTTCTCCTTCCCCCTAAAAACAATTATGGCTAAATAGTAGGGTAGTTGGAGTCCTTTGGCTTTGTAAAACGAACCGTTTTGAACATCAAATTAGTGACCTGGCCCTGTAAAAATCTGCTTGATACTGAAATTGCAGCAGCTCCACAAGGAGTCTGCACAAATCAAAGATAAAGAATTCTACCATGTCTGGACAAATCTTTAACATGGGTTGAATAATTCTGTACGTTCTACAAATTTATCCTATTTTTATATTTTGTTAAATTCAATATATATAAAACACAATATGACTACATGTTTATCAGTCATGCAACTGGGTTTCACAACAAAGTAATGAGATATTCAGTTGTTATAGTAACACAGGACACTTTTCAACAACAGCTAAAAAAAGAAGCTGCATTTATCATAAAGGAATGTATTATTACAGACTGCTAATACATTTTTTTTATTACTTTTGTTTCACATTAACATTCTTTGGACATTTTTAATGATTTAAGGGAGAGAATTGTTTACAGTCATCATATCTCAACATTATAGTTATAGTCAGAGAAAACAAATTTGAATTTCTTATTTAATCAGTTACAGTTAAATGGAACTTTAGGTTAAATAAAATGCAACAACAGAATTATTTTTACAATAATCCACATATATAAAATTTAATATATGTACTTGTTTTGTTTGTATAACACTTTTCTATATCATAAATTCTAATTGTTATTCATCTGTTGATACAGAAATATAAATTATTCAGCAGTGGGTAGAATTTTATTAGTTTGGTATTCAGAAAATATTAAAAGATTTTTCAAGTTTTTGATGTCTTTTTTTAATGATTTAAGAGGCAGAATTCTATTTTTTATGGTTGTCACGTCTCAACAGGCAGTTGGAATCAAGGGAGGTAAATCTGAATTGCTTAGTGTTAAACAAAACATTATTGTAAAATAGTATGCAACAACTATTGTTTGGTTTGGAATGGTCGGTTTTTGTTTAGCTGCATGTCAACCATTATGGATTATTTAATGCCGAAATCTAAATATTTTCAATGTAATTTTATAGCTTTAACTACAGATATTTTGTACATAATTTTATACTTTCAAGATAAATATATGCTTTATAGATATATAAGGTTTTTAGATTATCTGTTGTAGATGTTACTGTTATGTTTTGGTATAAACCCATCTCTTTAAAGTAGGATATTATTTTTATATGGTTTCAGTATTTTCAAATAGTTTTCTTATGTTATATCTTTTTTTTTCCAAATAATCTTACAAAATAAAACAAGAAGTGAAAACTTGTTTCTCTTTACAAGAAATGAGATTAATCATTGCAAATTATTTTTTGTTTTTGCTTTGTTTTTTTGATAATGTATGATGTGACTTCAATTTTACTATAAAATGTATTCTTGGGTCATGGTTCTCTATTTGCCCATAGCTAGGACCCTAACAGGTGTTCTCACCCGGGGTCATGGTTCTCTATTTGCCCATAGCTGTGACCCTAACAGGTGCTATCACCCTAGGTCATGGTGGACCTGGGAACAATCGGAATTAAGAGGTTGTTGTACACTTCTCAAAACCTCCCATTTCCCAATCAGTGGCCTTGCTGCTGGATGTAGTTTATTGTCATACCAAAAGCAGACTGACACTGGTAGGAAATAATCAAGTATTCAAAGCCTATAGCTACCATGGCTTACATATTTAATTCAAGTGTCAGTGAACAGTAATCAAATCCAAGGTAGAAATCTGGGTCCTTACGTATTATCGGGAGGACCTTTGATTTTTACTTTTTCTTTTTTTCCCCGCTTATAACACCAAGGAACTGGAAAAATCAGGCTTTCATCACCTCAACGTCAACCACAAGTACAATTTTGTGGATTCGAACACCGGGGCTCATACGCAGACAGTGGAACGCCTATGGGGATCGACAAAGTGGCGAAACAAGAAGCACTGTGGCACTGCACGTCACCATTTGGAGTCGTATTTGGCCGAATTCATGTGGCGGAAGCATGTTGCCTGTACTGATGTCTTTGAGTCACTTTTGGAAGCAATTGCGACGTTCTGGCCTCCGGAATTACAAATGTAATGTTATTTTATTGTTTTAACCGTTTCAATAAATAATTTACTTTAATTTTTGAGTCGTTTTTTTAAAGGTCCTCCCGATAATACGTAAGCACCGAAATGGTCCTTCTGTTACTTCCGATACTGAGTTTTCAAAGTGGATATACCTAAAACTGCTTGAATGATCAGTACGATAGTAAGCAAACTTTAATAAATAAAATAAAAACATTTCTTATATCTCTTGAAAAGTATTACCTACTTATCTCCTTAACACCTCATTAGCATTAACATCAGCATTCTTAAAGACAGGTTAATCTGATAACTTTGTTTCTGAAATCAGAAACTTGGATAAGCAAAACTAAAAATTAAAAAGACTGTACCTAAGTGAAGGACAATGCTACACATTCACTGCACTCCCTGACAACTTACTGGCCTTAGTATAAAAGCAAGAAAAGAGGGCTTCAAGGTCAGCTCTCTTTTACTTTTTTCCAGAATGCAAGACAGGCACTCCACTCTAACCGCCAAAGAACTAATCAGGATGACTACATGCTACAAAGGAAGAGGTATTACTCACTCTCCCTTTCTCTTTCGGTTCCAACATAGTGCAAGCTACAAACTCTATTGTACAACAAGGATACAATTTTCATTCATAAATAAAAAGAAAATAAACCTTCCAAAACAACATTCACTCAGCATTCTTTGATTTTAAATGTAAAAAACAACATTCTGCACCAACCTTCACACTGCACAATAATCTTTCTACTTCTTTTTCACTAAAACTTCATTTTGTGACTTACGAGACTAAACTACTAAATAACAATGTCGTAACTTTCATTAAATCCAAACATCTATCTAAATTTAACAGCCTGCCACATGGCTAGGTTAGTTGTGCATTTCCCACCAGCGCCAGGAGTTAGTGTTCAAGTCTTGGTAAAATGATTTTAAGGCAGGCAAATAAACTCCTCCAAAATTTTGAAAGTTGATGCAACACAATCTTCTTTTCTCTTCCTGTTTAGCTTTGTGGCAGGCTAAACTAAGTTGAGTAATTATTAATAACTAGTCTACTCATGCTGTTAAAAAAATATGATAGTATATTGTATGATATCAACATCTTAAGTTTATTATTATGATGAGGTCTTCAAATGTCAAAGTTTTAAACATATTTTTCCTATTGTTAATGTTATACACTACGCTTTCACAATGCTATTTTTTTCTGGTTCTTCTCACTTCTCAGCTTCATAAGCATCTTAAAACAGATTGCTAGTCTCATAACAAAGACACTGCCACCTGGCATTAACAATGAAAAGGAAAGAACTATACTATAGTGGAGGTATGTTGAATAATGGATAGTGGCTTGGATTAAGGAAGTGGAAAGCTGAGTTTGAATTCCAGTCAAATTCATTACATTCACTTACATGAGAAAGGTATGGGAATACCTTGGGAAAGGTATGAATCCATCACTTCTCTCCCCCATTTTTGGAAAATAGCAGGACAAACCAGGTTCTATTGTGGTGATACCGACCGAGCAAAAGCGAGACCGGATGTTTGCTCTACAACAACTAAAAAGCAAATGAATAAAAATCGTCGGATTTGCGCAGATGTTCCGGTTGAAAAATAAAAATTAATCAAATATCAAAGTACCATTTCGCGAGCCTACGCAAATTTTATTTACCAGCCAATGGGAAGCCCAGAATCAAAATTCCAAAACAAGCTGCGTTTTGATCCAAAAGGCATATATAAAAAGCAGAAAAAAAGAATTGTTAGACAGACCAGAGGAGACGGACAAGCTGGTTAGTTTCTCCTTTGACTTAAGTCGAGCGGCTACTATGCTGACCTCTTTCCTTCCTCTGTCTCAAAAGTACTTATTGACCTCTTCAAAGACGTTCCTCAAAGTACTTACTGACCTTAGAAGCGGCAACTTCAAAATGAACATTAATCACACTACTAAGCCTTTTATCTTTTCAGCATTATATTTTCCATGAACATTCTTTTATCTCTTCCAGCTCATTATTTGTCATGAATTCTTTAACCTCCGTTGGACTTATATTCAAGTATTGCTTTAATTGTAAAACATTAATTGAAATGTGTATATATATATATATATATATATATATATAAATGTTATTTCATACTCAAATTGCCTTTTCTTGATTTATAATCATTTTATGAATTATAGTGGGCTATCTTCCCACAAAGCCAAATTCCATTAACCTGAACGGTATACAATTATCCTTCACTATAACGGAATCCTACTACTACTAGAAAAAGAAAAAATAAATAAGAAGATATACCCCCTATACTATAACCTGAGGTGGCAATCGGTCTAGGAGAAGGAAAGTGAATTCAAAACCAGCTTGGAAAGAGTTAATAGCAAGACAAACTGGATTATATTTGGTTGGCAACTAGTATACTGTA